>WWET01007369.1:27894-52444 GCA_011038615.1 Limnodynastes dumerilii
TAGAGATGAGAGGTGATAAATAACAGTGTGATAGTAAAGCTGGTCAGTATCTGTGTGCAGTAAGCAATTCAAAGATATATCCCTGCATGCAAAGAATACAATTAACTTGAATCTCCCTGAAATCAACATGGTTTAGTTCGGGAGTAACTCATTTCAAGCACTTACTTAAGTCTGGATCCAGCCCCTTGCTCATAAAAACAATTCCCCAGAGATGGGAATCCTGTATAGTATGGTAGGCAGCAACAGCCCACCACTGAATTGAAGACTCTCCAGTAGGAACAGTGGACCAGATTCAGAGTTTGAATCCGGTCCTCTTTGCATGCAGGGGTATATCTTTGAATTGCTTACTGCACACAGATACTGACCAGCTTTACTACTGATTTGGGACATCACCTCTCAACTATAATACTGTTTGCAACAGATAAAATCTGACTCCCCTGCAATCAGCATGGTTCTGCCTAGGTGTAACTTTCCTCTCTTATTTTCGATCTCTGAATCTGGTTCAGTATGAACGGCTCCAGATCAGCGATAATCCAGAATATCGTCTACCTTACAGACATGCAGTCAGTGTGGTTTTAGAAAGCTGCAGCCAACACTACTACCAAGCCATTTGCCCACTCCCTGCGTAAAGATGCAGTAGCCATTGGCTATTACCACCAGGATCTACCAGTTACCAGCTACCTACCTTTCCCACCTGTTCAACACTTGGCTCTATGCAGAACGGCTTTCCTCCGACAGTATGGCCCCACCCTAAAAAGGGCTTACCTATATCCCAAAAACTCTCCATTAACTAACATTTCCTGAAGCAGAAGGGGAACTAGCGAGTATTGGGCCCAGGTGCAAAAAATTATGCTTTGGCCCTGTTGATATCACCGGTAACCCAGTGGGGAGCTTTGGCGGTGCGGTGAGGACAGCTGTTGGCCCTTGTATCAGCATGTTCCCCGATGCCGTTGCACAAATGGTAGTTCCGCGTTTGTCTTGAAGACACAATTGCTTATCCACCATATTCTACCTGTTATTTACCAGCCCTACAGACACATCAGGGGTGTCTGGCCCTAGGACTCACTCGGAATAAGCCAACTAGGAGGTTAAACGTTATGGGTGGCGGTCACAAAGATGCTATTTGTATTGTAAAGTGGTCACCATATATCTTACATTACAGTTAAAGATCACCTCCAATGACTGTTTTGAATATATTTTAGGAAACATTTTCAAAATGAAAGAACCAAGGACTCCATAGGGCCACAGGACATTAAACAGCAGGCAGGCATCCTAGGCTGGCATTCAGGGGACAAAAGGGTTAATTATTTTTGGGTAGGTGGGCTGGGTTAGGATAAGGGGTGGGGGGTGGAGTTGGGGCTGTAGACAAGGGGTGGGATTATATAAATAGAGTTGGTGTGGGGGAGTGGGGCACTTGCTGTAGGAATTTTTACCCTCCCTCCCTTAAAGTTTTATATGATAAGTTTGACTTTTTCTTTACAGACGGAGCATGGTGGGGCGGTTGCGGTGGAGGTCTCAGCAAACAATGGTTGGCGCTGGGGGTGTTGTTGTCGTTTGTGGGAACGGAGGTAGTTCTGATCCGATAGCAAAACAGCCAGTGGATGGGGGTATCAGATCTGAAACGGTTGAGCCCCTTTGGGAACGGGCCGAGTGTCCTGCTGGAGGATCAGACAAGGTGGAGTTGCGCCGAGGTCAAGGTGGTTGACCTCTGTAAGGTGGAACTTTGCTGGACCCCCACCGCTGCTGGGCCACCTAACTGCCTTTATAACGACTCGTTTTGAGTCAATTCCAGTTAGGTCAATCATCCAATTTATAATTCAATTTAAATAAATACCATGTTCCCTAGTTTAAACCCAAGCTATCGGTGTCTGTCTCTTTATTTGTGTGACTGGTTTGTCTGCTGTATGTGTGCCTGGGCGCTATGCTGTTTGCTGTTTAAAAATAAGTTAGCTAAATATAACTTTATAGCCTAATTGTAAAAAGTTAAATACACCAAAAGTGAAAAGAAACATTAACTAAATTCCAAAACAGACTACAGCTTTGTTTATTACTTTTACACAATGTACTGTAATAAAAAAAAACATCCAAGATACTAAAAACAATATATTGTACATAACAAAGTTAAAATGTATATATTCTGAAAATGACATGGTCAGAACAACAACTTGGGGGCCAGGTTTACTAAGCTGCAGGTTTGGAAAGTGGAGATATTGCCCATAGCAACCAATCAGATTCTAGTGGTCACTTTCCTATTACATACTAAAGAATGTCAGCTAGAATCTGATTGGTTGTTATGGCCAACATCTCTACTTTTCCAAACCCGCAACTTAGTAAATCTGGGCCTTGGAGTCAGCCATTTTGTGAGGTTAAAACAATTCAGCTTATTCATTGCACAAGATATAGAGACATCACCCAGATATGTGGCAATTGCTGCAGTGATATCAACATCTCCTAAGACATAAATAGGCTACATTTTTGTGAAGAACACAAAATGGCGTCCTCCTGAAGGGATAGTAGTCAGATCTCTTATTGGTTCAGAAGAGTCTGGCCACCCACAGAGAAATCAGGACAGCGATTCCAGTCACAGCAGAGGCGGAAGGAATGGATGCAGAGTTGCAGAGATCAGTAGCGCAGCAGGATGGAGTTTCTGTCACAGTGACACCTAGATATGTGGTTTGAGTATCTCCAGCACAATTGGTGAGTGAGGAACAGGACTTCTTACTTATGGACACACCTGCAACAAAATCAATTATAGATCAATTTTTTTTATGGGTCTGCAAACTGGTGACTCAAAACCCAGACACCCACCAAGGTTTCCTCATGTGCAATCAGATGGAAATCAGTCAGAATATTTCCTGGAATGTCACAGAACCTACCGGAAGATGGCTCGTGTAGCCCTGCAGAGGCAGAATGACGGAATTTTCCTGGTAGGCCGGCAGAGACCACTCTGCAGCCCTTGTTTTATTTGAAGAAAACTAAGATGTTGACTGTCATAGGTGACTTACTAAAAAAATATCTGTATGAAACGGCGATCATTAGTATGTCGTATGTATTGCACGGTGGAAGGGCCGGATTATCCACGGGGCGGACGTCCCAGGGCCCCCACAAATTGCTGTGAAAGAGGATGGATGTCAGTGACTGACATCCTTCTCTTAAGCACAGTATATTGCAGCCGCCGTCATATTCCGGCAGCTGCGATAGTGTCCTTAAGAGGAGGATGTCAATCACAGACATCCATCCTCTTACACTGTAGCCGGTGAGCAAGGGGAAAGAAAGGGGGCGGAGCATTCACGTAGCGCTCCTGCCCCCTGTCTGTACAGAGCTGGCTGCGCTATGCACAGCCACTGCTCTGTTCACAAGACGCCACGTGACCTACAGTCACGTTAGTGTCACAATTCTTTAGAGCGCGCACCGGAGGACAGAGCTGGAGGAGAGGCAGCAAAGGTAAGTTTATTGTAAAGTTTTTAAAGAAAGGTGGTTGAGGAATGGGGATTTAAACATAGAGGGGCACAAAGACTGGGTGGACACAAAGGGGAGGCAATAGTATTACCTGGACATAAAAGGATGGGCAATAAAGATGAATGGACACAAAAAAAGCGGGGCAATAAGGTTGGCTGGAAACACAAAGGTGGCAATCAGATTGACTGGATACAAAGAGGGGGCAATAAGACTAGTTGCACACAGAAGGAAGGGGCAATAAGACTGGTTAAACACAGAAGCAGGGGCAAGAAGGCTGATTGGATACACAAAAAGGCAATAAGGCTGACTGGACACAGAAGGTGGGGGCAATAAGGCTGACTAGATGCAAATAAATAGGGGGGCAATTTTTCTGTATGTTAATGTGAAGCAGGGGCCCCCACAGACCTTAATCTGGCCCCGCATGGTGGTCACTAGGATGCTAAATGTATTGGGTAGTGATCAGTAGGATGCTGTATGTATTGGGTAGTGGTCACCAGAGTTCTGTATTTATTGGGTGGTAGTCAATAGATGCTGTATATGTAGTAAAAAAAAAGTTTATAGATTTAATACATTTTTTTAGAAACAATGGACCTGAATCACAGACTGAAAATAAGAGGAAAGTTACTCCTGGGCAAAACCACGTTGATTTCAAGTCAAGTTAATAGTATTCTCTGCATGCAGGGATAGATCATTGCTTTTGCTTACTGCACACAGATAGGACTGTATTCATACTTCAGAAGCAGCTGCTTCTTAAGTATGGTCTTTTATGAACTGGCCTACTAAACATGCATAGTAGGCAGGGCCACCATCAGGAGGGGGATTAACCGATACTAGTGTCCTGGGCCCAAGGCTACTGGGGGCCCGCCCAGTAGCTGGCCAATGTTGCCCATAGCAACCAATCAGATTCTAGCTCTCACTTTCCTATTACATACTAGAAAATGTCTGCTATAATCTGATTGGTTGCTATGTACAATAGCTCCACTTTTCCTTTCCCAAAGCTAAATAAGTCTGGCCTATGGTAGAGGCGTATTCTGTGACCCCCCATCAGTTTGCAGGAGACAACATAGGATTGGTCAGACATATGAATCTGTATATTCAGCATTTGAGCCAGGAAGTCACTCTTAGGGACTGGATAATACCCTGCGGTTTAACACCATAACCATAAAATCCAGTCATTGGCTGAAGGGCGGCCTTGTTAGGACATGTGGAGACATTGAAGTGAAGTGTTGGAATGTGGAAAATGCATGAAACTCATGCCATCAGTCACTCACTACGTTGCGTTAGTAAGGGATCTGTGCCCTCTGGCAGGCTGGCACAGATGTGCATGTCGGTTACTAATTCGTCTTTATAAGAAGTCTGCAAAGGACACAACTGTATCATTTAACAGCTGATGCGGTCAAGCATGTTACAGGAAGGTAGATGGTGGCTGAAATGGAGGAGGACTGGAACAGCTGGGAGGTTATGACCCAACCCAGCCCACCTCTGTTTACGTCGTCTCATCTCTGGGGGCTCAAGATAAGCAAGATCCTTGTGTCTTCACAATCATTCATAAGCAGGGTTGCCGACTATTTAAAGCTTCCCTCTGGGAGAAACCAGAGGGAAGCCATAGACTACTACAAGGGGCGGAGCTTAATGACACTTTATGCAAATTACATAATTAAGCCCCACCCCCTGTCAATTGTTCATGTAATATCTGGTGTTCCAGGGGATGGGCGGGGCTTAATGACATCATCAAGTTCCACCTATCCCTAGTAACGCTAGGGATTACAGTTGTGACTGATAGTGGGTCAGGGCTTGCTGGAGATTCGCCGGCTCTTCTGGGATACAGGGAGAACTGCCCAAATATTGTGAGTCTCCCGGATATTCCAGGAGAGTCAGCAACCCTGATCATAACGTTATCCAATGGTAACATCCCTATTAATAAAGAGCTGTCAGTGTCCTCAGTTATGTCATGGACTCCAGGTCTATCAGGCTATTATTCCCTGAGTGGTAACTACCTTTACAGGTGTCAGGATTCTTTATCTCTCCGTAGAAGTCTATAGAGGTATTGCAGAGAATTAGCAAAGAATCATTTACCTGACTTTATGGTCTGGGTCAGGCACACTTCAAGTAATCCACAGGTGGTTTTTGAAGGGAAAGTGCAAGTACCATATCCACATGTGTAGCATTCCAGGCCATCACCTAAGATACGTTCAAAACGTTCAGTGAGAGTACACCATGACATGTATACACAGCACAGGCACAGTACACACAGCAGTGTCATTCTCCCCCTCACATTACACCATGACATGTATACACAGCACAGGCACAGTACACACAGCAGTGTCATTCTCCTCACACACTACACCATGACATGTATACACAGCACAGGCACAGTACACACAGCAGTGTCATTCTCCTCACACACTACACCATGACATGTATACACAGCACAGGCACAGTACACACAGCAGTGTCATTCTCCTCACACACTACACCATGACATGTATACACAGCACAGGCACAGTACACACAGCAGTGTCATTCTCCTCACACACTACACCATGACATGTATACACAGCACAGGTACAGTACACACAGCAGCGTCATTCTCCCCCTCACACACTACACCATGACATGTATACACAGCACAGGTACAGTACACACAGCAGTGTCATTCTCCTCACACACTACACCATGACATGTATACACAGCACAGGTACAGTACACACAGCAGTCACACCACGCTATTCTCCCCCCCACACACTACACCATGACATGTATACACAGCACAGGTACAGTACACACAGCAGTGTCATTCTCCCCCTCACACACTACACCATGACATGTATACACAGCACAGGTACAGTACACACAGCAGTGTCATTCTCCTCACACACTACACCATGACATGTATACACAGCACAGGTACAGTACACACAGCAGTGTCATTCTCATCCTCACACACTACACCATGACATGTATACACAGCACAGGCACAGTACACACAGCAGTGTCATTCTCATCCTCACACACTACACCATGACATGTATACACAGCACAGGCACAGTACACACAGCAGTGTCATTCTCCCCCTCACACACTACACCATGACATGTATACACAGCACAGGCACAGTACACAGCAGTGTCATTCTCCTCACACACTACTACACCATGACATGTATACACAGCACAGGCACAGTACACAGCAGTGTCATTCTCCTCACACACTACTACACCATGACATGTATACACAGCACAGGCACAGTACACAGCAGTGTCATTCTCCTCACACACTACTACACCATGACATGTATACACAGCACAGGCACAGTACACAGCAGTGTCATTCTCCTCACACACTACTACACCATGACATGTATACACAGCACAGGCACAGTACACAGCAGTGTCATTCTCCTCACACACTACTACACCATGACATGTATACACAGCACAGGCACAGTACACAGCAGTGTCATTCTCCTCACACACTACTACACCATGACATGTATACACAGCACAGGCACAGTACACAGCAGTGTCATTCTCCTCACACACTACTACACCATGACATGTATACACAGCACAGGCACAGTACACAGCAGTGTCATTCTCCTCACACACTACTACACCATGACATGTATACACAGCACAGGCACAGTACACAGCAGTGTCATTCTCCTCACACACTACTACACCATGACATGTATACACAGCACAGGCACAGTACACAGCAGTGTCATTCTCCTCACACACTACTACACCATGACATGTATACACAGCACAGGCACAGTACACAGCAGTGTCATTCTCCTCACACACTACTACACCATGACATGTATACACAGCACAGGCACAGTACACAGCAGTGTCATTCTCCTCACACACTACTACACCATGACATGTATACACAGCACAGGCACAGTACACAGCAGTGTCATTCTCCTCACACACTACTACACCATGACATGTATACACAGCACAGGCACAGTACACAGCAGTGTCATTCTCCTCACACACTACTACACCATGACATGTATACACAGCACAGGCACAGTACACAGCAGTGTCATTCTCCTCACACACTACTACACCATGACATGTATACACAGCACAGGCACAGTACACAGCAGTGTCATTCTCCTCACACACTACTACACCATGACATGTATACACAGCACAGGCACAGTACACAGCAGTGTCATTCTCCTCACACACTACTACACCATGACATGTATACACAGCACAGGCACAGTACACAGCAGTGTCATTCTCCTCACACACTACTACACCATGACATGTATACACAGCACAGGCACAGTACACAGCAGTGTCATTCTCCTCACACACTACTACACCATGACATGTATACACAGCACAGGCACAGTACACAGCAGTGTCATTCTCCTCACACACTACTACACCATGACATGTATACACAGCACAGGCACAGTACACAGCAGTGTCATTCTCCTCACACACTACTACACCATGACATGTATACACAGCACAGGCACAGTACACAGCAGTGTCATTCTCCTCACACACTACTACACCATGACATGTATACACAGCACAGGCACAGTACACAGCAGTGTCATTCTCCTCACACACTACTACACCATGACATGTATACACAGCACAGGCACAGTACACAGCAGTGTCATTCTCCTCACACACTACTACACCATGACATGTATACACAGCACAGGCACAGTACACAGCAGTGTCATTCTCCTCACACACTACTACACCATGACATGTATACACAGCACAGGCACAGTACACAGCAGTGTCATTCTCCTCACACACTACTACACCATGACATGTATACACAGCACAGGCACAGTACACAGCAGTGTCATTCTCCTCACACACTACTACACCATGACATGTATACACAGCACAGGCACAGTACACAGCAGTGTCATTCTCCTCACACACTACTACACCATGACATGTATACACAGCACAGGCACAGTACACAGCAGTGTCATTCTCCTCACACACTACTACACCATGACACCCATAGCAACCAATCAGATTTTAGTTGACATTCTCTAGTATGTAATAGGAAAGTGAAAGCTAGAATCTTATTGGTTGCTATGGGCAACATCTTCACTTTTCCAAACCTGCAGCTTAGTAAATCTGGCCCATAGAAGCAGGCGATTCCTATTCCTTGCATGTATTGCTCACTGGTTCTGCATGTCGGGCAGTACTCCCGGTATCCTGGGAGAGCCAGCAAATCTCCCGCAAGTGACTTGAGGCCTGTGGTTTTGTGAGACTCGAACTTGTTTCCCCCCTTAGACGGCCACCCACAACCCTGCCCCAAGGGTCCTACCAGCTTCTGACGGGCGCCGGAAAATACAACACTGATTTCCTCTGCTACGGGGTCCGGCCCTCTTCCTTACCTAAGGAAGAAAAACAATTACCGCTCTGCCAGCACGCTAGAGCACCCTGTGGAGGGAAATCAAATGTTAGTCCACTGGCAGGGTAAGCCCCGCCCCCTGCATGCGTTGCTAGCTTCTCTCCGGGATCTCCCGGAGAGAAGCTGCCAAAAGTCGGCAACCATGTTGTAGGTGGCTATTGTGAAAGTGGAGATTGCCCTTAGTGCCCTATACATCTTTTTCATTACCCAGCGAGTAAAACGCAGCAGTATTGTGTATAAATTCAGCAGTGCCATAGGAAAAACAAGTCTTACTAGCTTTGCTGGGCACATAAGGAATTATGAAAACCATCTCGTCACATATTCCTCCCCACCCATTCCCGCCAACCCTTCCCTTGGGCATGTTCCTAGTCCCAGGGGCTTGTGGGTATAATTATTCCTCTGTTGTAAGTGCTGTTCTTTCTCTGTTTATTTTGTTAGGCTTTATTGTGTCCTGTTTTTATGACATGGTTGTTGTGCACAGTATTTTGCATGTTGAAGTTAACTGTTCCCTTTTACAATGATTGAGTAGTACAGGAGCTGACCTGTAGCCTCCAGGCAGGTATTGGTGGTGTGTAGAGGTAGGCTGTTAGTGGTTATTTTTCGGAGTATATAGTTGGCTAGACAGTAGAAGGAAATATCTGACATAACTTGGTGAGTATAGGTTGTGTTATGGGGTGGACATTTCCTTGACCTTGATTTAGGGGCTGCTGTGGGACTCATTGTTCAGCATGGACATTCTCCTAACTTGTTCCAACCACTGGGAACATTGTTAAAGAACAAACGCCAACAAAACACCAATGTGAGTGCCCGCAAGGCGTTAGTCCTTATATATCTTTACATTTGGTGTTCATGTGTCAACACAGCAGGCTCAGGGAAAAAGAATCCCAGGCTTTGGGATAGAGAGAGATAACCGCGGCCATGGTTCCTTTGCGCACTATTTTGGCCCATTTCCCAGAGTACAATGGGTGTAACATGCTTCTGACGGACTGGGAGGAGACTCTTCATGGGACAGGACCTGGTCAGCCCCTTAAGGCAGACCTAGCATTGCAGGGCCTGGAGCAGGAAGCCCGTGACAGTCATGTGGGATGTGGGCATCAGGCTCCCGCGAGAACTTCACAGGGACACCTCATCGCTGGAGACGCAGAAGCTTAGGTTCTTCAGAAGGAGTCAATGCAAGAACGGGTCTATTCCCAGAATGCTCTGCAGGAACTAGAGGTACAGAAGAGGGACCAGAATACTCCTGGAGGACCTGACCACATGCTTTGAGATAAGCTGATTACAGGCCTGCTCAGCATAGACCCTACGGCAGATCCTGAGGGACCATGCGGCCCTGGATAAGACGTATGGGGCCGTATTCAGACTTCTGTGCTGCGATCGCAGCGCAAATATACGTACGGACAGAGCAAGTAACACCCACCAAAACCCCAGTCACTCCCCTTACTAAACCGTGCCTTCCGCCTCCATAGACCAGCTGTAACTTTCCGTGGCCTTTTCCGAGCGTATGTGTCCTCCGTCCGTGCGTATCTTTATAATCACGCCCACTTCCCTTCATTTAAATGCCCCTCCCCCCACCAATTTCTATGTAAATTCCTCCATGCGTATTTTAAAGTTGGAGTTTCGTGCGTATTAACCCACCTCCGATTCACAAGTCCGTTCGTGAGGCATTTCCGCGCGTATAGGCTACGTGAACTGTGTACAAAAAGTTACTACGCATGCGCAGTTGAAACACACTTAAAAATACGCACGGAAATCCGCTAAAAAACGGATCTCTGAATATGGCCCATTATCTTTGGATCTGATCATGACCACATGAGTGAAGTGAAGTTCTATGTCACCCCCCTCACTTATAGGGAGAATGGGCCAGATCCAGAGCTACATCAGCTAGCGTGTTTACGCTAGACAGAGGCGTAAAAACGCTGTTTTGTAGGTACTGCGCATGCACGAGGCAGATGTTGCGATCTGTAACTCTATACGTACGTACCAGCCTAGCATCAACAGCTTCGGAGACGGGGTGAGCAATTTAAATCGTACAGTATGGGCGTGTTTAGGCGCGTAAGTACGTGCAGCCATTACGACCAACAGTAGTTACGCTTTGAAAAGTGTAAAACGGCCAAAGTACTTACAACCGAGGGGAGTGCATGGGGGAGATAATAGTCATTAGGAAAGCGTAAATACGCTACACATTGAAACGTAAAGGGAACATAGGTCTGGATCCGGCCAAAAATCTATAACACTAGTTTAAACTCTCTGTCCGAACCGCGTGGAAGTACATTCCGCCGCCTGCTCACCATCATCTGCATGACTGCATCCCGCTCAAGCACACTGAGGACGTCTGGTAACTTTATTCATTTAGGATTAGGCCCCATTTCTTTAACAGATTCAAATTCTTTTTCTAATTTAAGGATAAATGTTATACCTGTGGTGCGCCAGGAGGAAAACCTCATGAAACGGTTAATTCAATAGGACATATGACATAGGTGGTATAGGTAAAAATAAACACACATTTATTAGGAAAGGTAAAAAAAGGTAGTATTGTTTAGGCAGCTAATGAGCCAACAAAGGACCGGATTCAGACCCCCGTATGCTTTCCGTGCGTGCGGGGATCTGAAATTACGCGAAACAGAGGGGAGTGCACACCCCCTGTCACTCCCCTCTGTCGTGCGGGCTCATAAGCCTACCTTAACTGCGGCGTGCGGCTCAGCGGTCCGTACGACACTGTACACTTAGCACGCTTCCCCCCGCCCGCTTTTTCCTCGGAAATGTAAAACTAAGTTCCGTCCGATTGCTGCTACGCTAGGGTTACTAGTGAAGGCAGGGCACTTGCACACCTTGCGTGCGTAAGTGTCCTGCTGTTATTAGATCTGAATACGGCCCAAAGTTCTTAATAGTATGGTCCAAGAGATATGTGCACAGATAGACACTTTGCAGTTAGTATAAGTCTCAATAAGCAAAGTGGCGTTTGGATACTGTAACAATATCCATGGCCTTTGTAACAAATCATACCAAGAAAGGCTAGAGGAACTAAACATGTATAGCCTGGAGCAGAGAAGGGAGAGGGGGGACATGATAGCAGCTTTCAAATACATCAGGGGTTGTGACCAGCTAGAGGAGGGGGCATTTTTTTAAAGAAAAGGTGTAATAGAACACGAGGGCATGGATACAAACTGGAGGGTGGTAGATTCAAAGGAAATGTGCGGAAAAATTACTTCACTGAAAGGGTGATAGATAAATGGAATATTCTCCCATCTGAGGTGGTTGAGGCCAATACAGTAGAACAATTTAAACATGCTTGGGATAGATATAAGGGTATCCTAAATTGTAAACCAAATTGAGGGTAAATAGGGTCTAGGGTCAGTATAGTTTTCAATAAACAAATGGGCAGACTAGATGGGCCATGTGGCTCTTATCTGCCGTCACTTTCTTTCTATGTAATATCAATAATAACGGTGGTTTCCAGCCTAAATAAGTATCAAGTAACGCCTCAAAGACACAATCCATGTTACAGTTTAGCAGAGTTTGTGGGAAGGTAAACAATCATGTAGCAGTCTCTGCCAAAACGCAAGTAACTCAATGTGCAGACAGATGAGTGCATACTGGTCCTTCAAAGGAAAAGACTCCACAGGGCAAAAAAGCAACCTTACTGGTAAGGTGAGATTAGTCAGGCTACGGGGAGCTCTCCCGTGCTGTATGTAGTTCTACGTCTCTCTGTGGCTTACCACCGCTTCCTCCTCGGTTAGCTCCCGACTGTGGGCAGACGTCTTGCCGATACTGAAGCTTCGTCCTTGGAGTGGGTAGTCAATAGTAGTGTGGTCCTCTAGAGGAGTAGTGGTATATTGTGCGTTTCACCTATGCGTTTCACCCTCTTGGGCTTCGTCAGAGAGATGCTGAGGATGGTACAATGGGACACAGTTGAATGGCAAACTGGCAGTGGATACAGAGGTACAATGAGCGTTTCTGGTGGGAATATGAGTCCTAGCTTCATGCTTTCAATGTATCCACAGCAGCTGGAGGTGTATGTACAGATGCTGTGTCCTAGTGCCGTGTCCTAGTGCCGTGTCCAAAGTATTGATGAATCACAGTAATAGGATGAAAATAAAAGTGTATAAATAAACATGTTTGTGCCGATATTTATGTAAGAAATACAAGGTTAAGCACAGTTCTTCTAAAGTCAGCATTCAATAGCAACAGAGGGAAGCTCTCTACATAGACTGATGTGGGATTATTTATATAGAAAAGTAGCCAAATTAAAGTAAGTCGATATTTAAGCCATTGGAGAGAGCAAGTGCCTAACTCATACATCCATTTGCTTTCTTCTCTAGAAATAATGGCTGCCTTCTTTATTCCCATGAATGACAGGTTCGCTGGGTTACAGTTATGGGAAGATGAAATATGGAGCGGGACGCTGTGTGGTCATGCCATTTCTTATATTTCGGAGATCCTAAGTTTTAGGGCCATGGTCGTCCTTCCTACATACTGCAAGTCACATGGGCATTGCAGCAAATAAATGGCACCTTCTGTGTTACATGTCATTTTTTCTTTGATCTTAAACTCACATCCATTCTTAATTGATTGGAAATTAGGAATGCTTTTTGTTGATCTCTGAGTGATAGTTTTGCAGCTGACACAGTTTAAGCAGCAATAAAAGCCATGTCGATTCTCATTTAACCAAGTGTTGGGTTATACGCGTTTCGTTCTTAATGCACTCGGGACCAGGAGGTTCTTAAGGTTACCGGCTTTCTTAAAGGTGATCTTTAATTTAAGGATAAGAAAGGTGCTATTTTCTCATCCTTCAACAGAATGGGCCAATCTTTGTTAATGATTTTATGGAAGTCTTTAGCTTGACTGCTATACTTGGTAATAAGTCTAATTTTCTCTGGCTCCACTTGCTAAGGGTTAGACAGAAGTTTCTCTGGTGTCTTTTTCAAGGTTGCGCACATAATTAAGATGTTCATATACCCTTTTGGCATCATATTTCCTTTCAATAAGTTTTCCCTTAAGGAAGTTGGCCTGGTCCTCAAAGCATTGGCTGTTTGTATGGTTCCTTCTCATGTGCATAAACTGGCTTTTAGGAATGGTATTAAGCCAGAAAAGATGGTGGTTGCTATGGGTAGGGATGTAATTATGGCAATCCACCTTTTTTATGTAAGTTTTCATGTGGATGGTATGGTTTTCTATATAGACCTCCAAATCTAGGAATACAAATGTAGTATTACTGATGTTCTCTGTGAATTGTAAATTGCAGTCGTCATCATTAATATAGTCCAGGAACCTATTTAGATTTTCTGGAGTCCCTTTCCAGACACAGAAAAAATCATTGTTGTATCTGTGCCAGGTAAGGATATCTTCACTGAAGAGGTTGTGGTTCTAGATGTAGTTATTCTCCCAATGGGCTACGAAAATGTTCGCATATCCGGGTGCGAATTTCGTACCCATTGCGGTACCTTGAACCAGTTTGTAGTGTACACAGTCAAACCAGCAGTAGTTGCGCTCTAAGATGAAATGGATAGAGTCTGTTAAGAATTGCATTTGCCTTGGATGTAAATCGGATTCAGAAGAGAGGATGTTATGGATAGCTTCACAGCCCTTCTCGTGTTAAATAACTGTGTAGAGGGAAGTAATGCCACATGTCATAAAAATGTAGCCTTCTTTCCAGTTAATCTCCCATAGGGCCTGCAGGATATGGGAGGTGTCCTTGAGGTAACTTTTTTGTTTGATGACTATTGGCTGGAGGAATTGATCAATACACTCAGAAAGATTTGAAGTGAGGGAATTGACACCTAAGACTATGAGGCGACCGGGTGGGTTGGTAAGTGATTTATTAATTTTTGAGAGGTAGTAAAAGACTGGGAGGATTGGGTTCTTGATATTAAGGAAGTCAAATTCCTTTTTGGTAAGCAGTTGATCGTTGAGTGCTTCCCTTAAAAGGAGTTCCATTTCTGCCTGGTATAGTGTGCCTGGGTTACCAAATAATATCAAGAACCCAATCCTCCCAAACCTTAAGAACCTCCTGATCCAGAGTGCATTAAGAACGAAACCCATACAACCCAATACTTGGTTAAATGAGAATCAACATGGCTTTTATTACAACTTAAACTGTATCGGTTGCACTCAGAGATTAACAAAAAGCATTTCTAATTTCCAATCAATTAAGAATGGACGTGAGTTTAAGATCAAAGAAAAAATTACATGTAACACAGAAGGTGTCATTTATTTGCTGCAATGCCCATGCGACTTGCAGTATTTGGAAGGACGACCAGGGCCCTAAAACTCAGGATATCCGAAATATAAGAAATGGCATGACCACACAGCGTTCCGCTCCATATTTCATCTTCCCATAACTGCAACCCAGCGAACCTGTCATTCATGGGAATAAAGAAGGCAGCCAACCCATGGAGGGGATATTTCTAGAGAAGAAAGCAAATGGATGTATGAGTTAGGCACTTGCTCTCTCCAATGGCCTAAGTATTGACTTTAATTTGGCTACTTTTCTATGTAAATAATCCCACGTCAGTCTATGTAGAGAGCTTCCCTCTGTTGCTATTGAATGCTGACTTTAGAAGAACTGTGCTTGACCTTGTATTTCTTACATAGGTTAGGTACTCTCTCTCTAAACGGCTTAAATATTGACTTTCATTTGCCTACTTTTCTTTGTAAATAATGCCACGTCAGTCTATGTAGAGAGCTTCCCTCTGTTGCTATTGAATGCTGACTTTAGAAGAACTGTGCTTGACCTTGTATTTCTTACATAGGTTAGGTACTCTCTCTCTAAACGGCTTAAATATTGACTTTCATTTGCCTACTTTTCTTTGTAAATAATGCCACGTCAGTCTATGTAGAGAGCTTCCCTCTGTTGCTATTGAATGCTGACTTTAGAAGAACTGTGCTTGACCTTGTATTTCTTACATAGGTTAGGTACTCTCTCTCTAAACGGCTTAAATATTGACTTTCATTTGCCTACTTTTCTTTGTAAATAATGCCACGTCAGTCTATGTAGAGAGCTTCCCTCTGTTGCTATTGAATGCTGGCTTTATTTTAGAAGAATTCTGCTTAACCTTGTATTTGTTACATAAATATGGGCACAAACATGCTTATTTATACACTTTTATTTTCATCCTATTACTGTTATTTATCAATACTTTGGACACGGCACTAGTACCCGGCATCTGTACATACACCTCCAGCTGCTGTGGATACACTGAGAGCATGAAGCTAGGACTCATATCCCTGCCAGTAACGCTCATTGCACCTCTGTATCCACTGCCGGTTTGGCGTTCAACTGTGTCCCATTGTACACTCCTCAGTATCGGCGAAACTTCTCCCCACAGCCAGGAGCATCACCAAGGAGGAAGCGGTGGTAAGCCACAAAGAGACGTAGAACTACATAGGGCACGGGAGAGCTCCCCGTAGCCTGACTAATCTCACTTTACCGGTAAAGTTTATTTTTTGCCCTGTGGAGTGTTTTTATTTGGAGGACCAGTATGCACTCATCTGTCTGCACATTGAGTTACTTGCGTTTTGGCAGAGACTGCTACATGATTGTTTACCTTCCCACAAACTCTGCTAAACTGTAACATGGATTGTGTCTTTGAGGCGTTACTTGATACTTGTTGAGGCTGTAAACCATCGTTATTATTGATATTGTTACAGCATCCAAATGCCACTTTGCTTATTGAGACTTATACTAACTGCAAAGTTTATATCTGTGCATATATCTCTTGGACCATACTATTAAAAACTTTGTTGGCTTCTATAGAGTAAGACTTAGCTCATTAGCTGCCTATTCATTACTACCTATTTTTACCTATACCACCTATGTCATATGTCCTATTGAATTAACTGTTTCATGAGTGTTTCCTCCTGGCGCTCTACGGGTATAACATTTATCTTTGCATTGTCTCAAAGGTAAGCAAAACTCCCTTTAACACTATATCCAATCCAGGCAGCCGACAGGTCTACCCTCTCCTCCCCTGCCCATACGACATCTCCCCCACCTCTGTCAGCGCTGGATTATAATTCCTTTCTTTCTCTAATTTGACCACTTTCCATCCTATGTTCCATTAGTCATTTTATAAAGGAAAAAGAACAGAAATTAAGGATTGCATTCCACTTGTCTTTAAAGATTGATTTTGATTGTTTCAAGGGGGACTTTGGAATAATCGTAAACCTCTTATATTTTTTGTATCTTTATTATGCCTACTAATCAAAGCCTGCCCTAGGCGTAGGCACTATAGGCAAAAGCCTAGAGTAGCATCGGCCCAGGAAAGGGAAGAAAGGTCGGAACCACTGAGGCTGGGCATGAACATACTGCGTGCCTGGTTCAGATGGTCGGATCAGCGATACCAAGAATACATTGCAGATCCTACGAATAGCAGCAGCAATGGGTTGGAAATGCAGATCTCTCTCCCTGCAGCTTCCATGCAGAGGATTCCCTGCCCCTGGGGAAGGAGAGTGACTCAGTCGTGAGTCAGTGACATATGACTGTTCTGTGCATTCCTCAAGCTTACTATCATTGCTTGTGTCAACCTCGTCTATATAGAACGCCTTGCTGTTACCGGCTTCTGCACTAACATTGATGATATCGGCTCCCTTAACAAACCTGCCTGAACAGGAGCCTCTGTTTATTTCTGAGCATAAAAACAGATTTCAAATATAAATATATAATATATCAAAATGCAATCTCTTGGCTCATACCCCTACTATATAACAGGTTTATTACAATTATATTACGCTACCCTCAGCAACCACCCACCAGGGCATGGAATCTAACTGGGGTCTGGTCGTTACTAGAGCCCCTGATGGTGGGGATAGTCTGGGTTACAGGACACCCGGCAGGTCGCGGCCACGGTTGTGGACCTGGTAGCTGACAGGAATACTGGTACACCGTAGTTGGGAGATTGAGACCACGGTACAGGCAGAAGTGTGGGCGAGAGCCCAGATGACTGCCCTAAGTAAATAAAGAGCACAACAGTGGTGTGATAGAGCAGGAAATGAGGGAGGATGGTACGTGCTGCCACTGGAGTCAGGTGGATAACTGTTATGCGCTGTCACTTGAATGTGACTGCGCTCAACGGGTCTCCCTGCAGCCGCACCTTTCCTCTGCCTCGTCCTTGTCTCCTGGTTGCTTTCTTCTGCTGAATGCGCTGTGTGTATCCGTGGCTGTTTGCCCTCGTTAGTCCCACTGTCTGTTCTGATGTTGTAGCTATTATCATGGTCCCTATTTCCTTGTTTGTGGGTGTCTCCATCTCACCAGCATGCATTAGGGTCATCCCGCTGGGGGCCACGACCTGCCAGTAACCTGCAGCCCAGACTATCCCCACCATCAGGGGCTCCAGTGAAAACCAGGCTTTGGTTAGACCCCACGCCCTGGTAGGTGATCCTAACAATAACAAGTAGATGTGGATGACAACACACCCTAGTGCCAGATGGAATAACACAATACGAATGTCATGCACACTCACTAGTTCCCGGATTGGACACTTGGACAGTAAAAAGACGAAAGAATAGGCTAGGGTAGACACAGGAAAAGGGGCACAATGGAGACACACAATAGGCAAACTGACAGGGCAAGAGCCAAGACAGAATAAGCACTGAGAGAAAGCTGGAGAAATTCTGGCTAATGCTATAATTGGCACTCTCAGACTGACAGAACTGGTCCAATACTGATAGGACATTCCCCTGGAGAGGGAGATGGAGATGGAGCACGTGTCTGACTATTGGCCATGGCTGCGGCCAATATGTCATTGTTTACATGCTGTTTAAGACGGCGTGCATAGAGGCAGCGGAGATGGCGTGGGACACGGGGGAGGATGAAGGTAGGAAGCTACATGCCCACCTGCTTGGCGCGGCGACATGTAACAGATTAATAATAACGTCCAGCTTTCTCCTTTGCCTCAGCGTTCCGCTCAATGCAATGGCCTGAAAACGGCTAACCAGACAAGACTCAGTAACCGCTCACATGACCCTCCGCCAAACAGCCATGCACTGAGCGCCACCTTGGCACCAACAATTCTGCCCCAAGGACCCACAATCCAAGCCCTATGCTAACTTCAGTTACTGAGACGCTGTCGCTTGTTACAGAATATCATTGATAAGCCAAGGCTTTATGTATGAAGCTGCTGTGGAGAAGTCGCAGAAGGGCCAGAACAGCTCTCCAGACTCACATATAGCGACTTTGGTCGAATCGTGCTGCTGCTACTCCCTGGAAGCATCATATAAACTGCTGCGGCACACTAATGATATATAGTAGCAGGCAGTCATGGCGGCTGTCATGCTGAAATTGTTGCTGTGCATGCACCCTATAGAGAGAGGAAGGGAGTAGGCTTGCCCTGGGCCCCTCCACTGCTAAGGGCAGCCCTGGGCACCTCCACCAAACTGACAAAAAAAATGACAAAATAATAGGGAAGGAGAATGGGCAAATCCAAATGACAAATAGGCCCCTCGAACAGGAAATGGGTTCTTAAACAGCAGCAATAACCAGAGGATACGGGGTCCTCCATCCTTGACACCACAAGGTAAGCGGCATGCCCTGCAAAATGCCCATCCAGGGAGTTGAATCTCCCTTGGGTTTATTCATGCTCCTTCTATATGTTTGTTGAACAAAAGCAGAAATCACACTCCTAGGGAAACACCGCCCACTAGTGGCTCCAAGGGAATACACAAGAGAACTCTTATTTTTTTAAATTTCTAAGACCAATGTGCACTTAGAGACCCTACTGAAAGTTCTCAGTTATAAAAAGTTATGTAATAAAAAAAAACGGCATTTAACATTTTTTAAAGTACATAATGTTGGAATGATTAATGATACAAGCAAGAAAATTATAGCAAAAAATCTGTTATCTACTGGCGCTACTTCTTGTAGGCAAGAAATCAGAGAAAGTAGGTATGTTCTAAAATATAAAGTTTTTATTCCATAGATTAAAAAATCAATAATTTAAAAATAGAAAAAAATAAAGAAAAAAATTATATAAAAAAATATATATATAAAAAATAGAGAAGCTCCTTCCCTGACCTCAAGCGATATAACTATGCGGCTCTTCTGCGTCATCTACGAGATTGGCTCTCTGACACATCATCCTACACTAACACAGCTCTAGAGGGGGGTTTTCTTGAAAGCTTAGACTTGGTCTCATTTGTCCACTTGCACGATCAGGAGGTAATGAACAGGAGCTTACTTGCTGCAGTCTGTTTCTGATGTAAGAAGTGCTGCATAAAAGATGTTAATGTGGCCCGGGCTGTAGTCACAACTTAACACAGGTAGTAATCTGCCAAGCAAGAGTCCTCAGAGAGTCTGACCATTCACCAACGCGTTTCCGTTCTCTATGAACATTCCTCAGGGTGTTTGAAGATAGGTATGTATTTGCCGCCTATTTATAGGACGTTCTGGCGGGGATATAGACTTCGCAATTTAAATCCATTATAATTACAGTAAAAAAAATTATAACAAATGAAAAAAACACTGCATTACAACTAAAAAACAAATATAAAGGTAATAAAATAATTCCAACACTTTAGCATAAATGTTTAAAAACCTCAGACTAATACATCGATGTCCGAAAATGAAACAAAATCATCTCAAGACTGGCATTGGCAGTCGGCATTGCCATTTAAATGCCTCCCCCCACCCACTTTCACCAAATAACCACGCACCTATGTACGTATGTCACTAAGTCTGATTTACAAATCTGTGCTCAAATAACTTCTGTGCCTAAATCCTACGTAGCTTGCGGAAAAAAAGTTACTACACATGCGCAGTTCTACCGTACCTAAAAACACGCACGGAAAAAGTAGCAAAATCGTAAGTGTGAATCCGGTCCCGGGTTTTTGGTGGTGATGTGAAAGGTCCCGGGGTCCTGATCCCGGGTCTAATAACCTGACTTAGACAGGATAAAAAGAAGGGTTTTTCCTGTGTCGTACCCCGGCATGCGGCAATGTGAAAAGTGCAGACCCGGATTTTTCAACCCAGGTCTCACCTAACAGACCCTATTGGAGGGATTTGTTACTTTTGCTATTCTACAGTAAGCAAGTCCCTCCCCGGGAGCTATGTGCAGCACCTTCTCAATGTCAGGGCAGATCCAGGACCCAGAATTTCTACTCTGCTGGACATAGAAGGGGTTTTTGTCAACCCACCTGCACTACAAGTGCCAGCAAGTCTTCCAGTTTGTCTCCTGCCCAGTGTGTGTGCACTCATCTCTGCAACCCACCTGCGCTACAAGTGCCAGCAAGTCCTCCAGTCTGTCTCCTGCCCAGTGTGTGCACTCATCTCTGCAGATCACCTGCATAACAAGTGCCAGCGGCTCCCGTCTCCAGTCTCTATCCTGCACAATGCACTTGTCTCCACTACACATCTGCACTACAAGTGCCAGCACTCTCCAAGCACTCCAGCATCCAGCACCTACTGTGGACACCAGTCCCCTTCTTTCCCAGCATTCCGGTATTCTTTGTCAACCCCTTTCCCGTTGACTCTGTGTTCCTTTCATCCTGGCCATATCTGTGGACTTCAGTTGTAAATACTCCCTTTCCATTGCTCCATCATTACCTGTCTGAACCTTTCATTAATAAATCATTGTCTTACACAGCTGCTTCCTCCTGATTCCGAGAAAACCAAACCAAAATGAGCTTTCTTGTAAATTTAGCATTGTGTTTGGAAGGTTAAATGCTAATGCAATGGTATGAAATTGGTTGTGGTGTGTCAGCGATCACCTGGACTTAGAATTGGCCTGTGGCTGGTGCACCTTTTTTTGGCGTAAATGTGCATATTTATGTCCACGTTTGATTCTGAATCGTGCAGATATGGACCACTGATCCGCATAATTTACTTATGGCAGCGTAAGTGTAAGCTGCCATAAAGCCCACACGAGAGAGGAGTGACGGGATTCCCATAAAAGAAAAACATAAGGGACAGAAAAAGTCATGGCTTTCATTTTATTTCTCATTTTCAGACGATGGTAACAGGAACATAGCATATTAACAAATGCCTTTCACTCACTGTAGAGGCAGGGTTGTGGTTTGCGGTTCCGATGGACTGAATGTTGACAGTTAGCATGTAGGCAATAAAATGTAGACAGGGTTAACCGATCACCAGACAGGGTTATTTACATCGTGATATTTCCAATGCTGGCAAAGGGTATAAGTATACCCCAATGACAGTACAACTGTCATTAGCACCAGGATGTCCTACACGCAGGACATAGCGTAGTCCTAGCAGGGCTTTTTTTTGCCATGGTCACCTCCCCAGATTAAAAGCTTACAAGACTGGACCACCATCAGAGCAGGTAAGTATGTTTTTATTTATTTTTATAGGAACTTTTGGGCATTTTTTCAGAATGTTTATGTGGCCGCTAGAATCAGTTATTTTTATTACGGGGACATGTTTTTTGGACATATGTATGTTTTTTGTGGAACATTTGGACATTTTTTGGAAAATGTTATTTAAACACTAGAATGCTTTATTTTTAGGATGGGCACATGTGTATTGCGCAGCGGGCCCTGGATAGCAGGGCATGCTGGCACTTGTGGTTCTTCAGGCGCCAGCATGCCCTGGCATTCATGGGAATAATGGTGCTTGTAGTTCTACAAGCATCAGCATGCCCTGTCAGGCCAGAATTATTTCTTTATTTTGTTATGTTGTAGCGGTAGTGGGGGGGTTTAGTGGCGGGAGAAGGGGTTAATCATTTTTATATTGTTTACAAAAAAAGATACCCTGCGGGTCGGCGCAATTAAGGCTCCGACTGTTTTTTTGTTTTTTTTTTAAACTAGGTCGGCTTTTCTACGGCCAATTCAGAAACACGCACCTTGACCATCTGCTAAAACTCTGATCCGCCTTGTGCATCCGCTAAAACTCTGAATCCAGGCCTGGATGTTACAACTGTGTCTGTCCCTTCCCGCGCTGTGCAGCTTACCTCCGTTCAACGGCGCGCGTCCCCCGGGGGGTCCCCTGCCGACAGGCTGCTTAGTTACAGCGTCATAGTTACCTTCCACGTGATGCCGCTTCCCTGTTCAGCCGCCCACGTGGTGCCGCTTCCCTGTTCAGCCGCACGCTATGCATTCTCTCTTCTTATACCTTCCTGGTTGTCACTTCCTCCTTGGTGGGCTGGTTCTAGGCTATCCAATCACAGGGCAGCAGTTACTATTTAGTCTGCTTCTGATGTCACTCCTGTGTCGGTTATAGAGTCGGATCCTCAGTTCTGTGACCTGCTACTTATCTTGTGTGCCTAGTGCTTTCAGCCTAGTGAATTGACCATTGTTTGACCCACTTACCTGCCTTGATTCCTGCCTTTGTTACCTTGTGTATCCAGCCCTGGTTCTCATCCCTATTTGTACATACCTTCCCTGCAGTACCTACCTTTACCTTGTGTGTATGTTTATGTTACCTCTTCGGAGGCACCGCTGTGTGATTGAGTGTGCGCAAGCCCTAGTGCGTCTTGTATTGTCCCGCAAACATTCTTCTGTCCTACGTACTGAGTTCGGTGTTGCTCATCGTCTGTCGCAGTCCGGTTGCTTCCGGACTACTACTCCTCCTACTTACCTACTGCTTCCATCCCTCCTGTCTGGTATTCACTCCGGGTGTTCATTTCTCTTCCACGAGTTTGGTTCAACGGGGCCCTTCCAAGCTATTGGGCCGCTGCCAATTCCATCCCCACCATCAGGGGCCCTGGTGAAGACCCCCTGGATAGTGGAGTCTCCGGGCTCCGGTAACCAACCCGTCCACTCTGCCTATCTCTTTTGTGGTCACCTCGGTTCTCACCTGGTAAACCCGGGGTACCACGCTAACTCTCTCTTTGATCACTTCGGTACTAACCTGGTAAAACCGGAGTGTCATAACAATCGACAGCACAACTATATAGGTATCAAATTAATTGTATAAGTTGTGCATCTAAGTTTAGTGGCTTTTTGTAGAGAAATTTGATGACATGGGATTCAATCATATTTACAAAGGAATACCCAGTATTACCTCCTAACAGTCTCATGGCTCACCATAGCGCTATAAGATTTATATCACATCAATGTCTGAAACTCTGCAGAGTTTAGTTCAAGCAGTTGAACTTTTCCCCCAATACTGTTATTGATCATTTGTACATCTACATATTATCAGATATAACCTATTGTCATTCCTCATATCTCCATACATACCATATGCTCTTACCCAAAGGACATGTTAGAAGAGCAAAAAATAGAACTGTTCCCCACTTGTTCATTGTTTTGTGGGAACGGTGTCACTGTGTCACCTTTCCTTCACTTTGGTCTCTACTACTCTGCTGTGTTCTTTTAAAAGAGCAGGGGTAAACCACCCCCAGTTGGCTTTTTAAATTGGAGGGGGGTAAGATGGATAAATGCACCCAGTTGGCTTTCTAGGTGGAGGGGGGTTGGATGACTCCGCCCAGTTGTTTTTTGGAGTGTGGGAGGTTGAATGACTGCACTCCATTGGTTTTGAGTGAGGGAGGTTGGGCGACTTTTGTTAGTTGGTTTTTGGAGAGAGAGGGTTGGGTGACAATACCCCATCGGTCCTCTAAGAAAGAAGAAAGTAACACATTTTTCCTATTTGTGTAATTATAACATATGAGCAGAATCCAACATTTAATAATGTAAGAATGTACTATAACACTTCTTTTAAAGACTCCAAGTAAAAGCAAATGATGGGAAACTCATGGGCTGGAAGACCTACAACAAAACTGAATAATAA
>WWET01007370.1:1100-20724 GCA_011038615.1 Limnodynastes dumerilii
CCAATCAGAAGCTGTTCCAGGAGCTGTGCCCAGTGCGCAAGTCTCACCGCCAGCGCAAGTGAGTACCGCCATGACCTCAGATGTACCCTTCCTCCCTCCTCCCCAACTCTAAAGCTCAACTGGCTTACCGTCCCCTAGAAACGGGTGCACGTCTGTTGTTATAGGATGATAAAGGCCTCGGGCCCTCCAGGTGCTGGGCACATATACTCGCACACTGCCGTTGTGTTATCCCGGGGTCTCTGCACTCCAGTGATAAGATTACCGGGTCTCTCTTACAGGTACTGTGTGGTTTTACTGACGGGGGAAGGCGAGACATTCCGGAAAGCCTACGAGTCCTTCCTGGCGTTCGCCTCGGCCAATACCAAGGACACAGTTCGATTCGTCCACGTCTTCAAGGAGCGTCAGCAAGAATTCACCAGCGCGCTGCTGGGGGAGGACCCGCACCCTGATCAATCCTCTGTACGTAGCCAGTACGGACTCCGCGCAGCGACGTGGGCCCTTACACCCGACCTTTCTAGATACTAATTGCTGTCCCGCACAGACGCGTATTTATTATCTCTCATGATGGTCCGGTGCTGGGTGTGTATTGGGACTGGGTGACAATCGTTTCACCTCGTCTTTCTCTGTTCCTAGGTGGCCATCCTGGAGAGACGCAACTCTGCCGGAAGAAGCGTCTACAAGACCCTGTCCGGAATCTGGAGTGGGAGTGGGGAGAACAAGTTTGCGCTGCTGGACTTCCTGGACCTGCTGAGAAGAGACCCCAGCCTCCTGTCCTCCGAAACCAAGCTGACCGATCTGAGCGACGAGCTGGCGCCTGTAAGTGCTGAGGTCACATGATTCCACAACAAGCGCCTGTTATCCTCCTGCTCCTTGTCATGTGTGTGATCCGCTCTGTGTTCTGTCGTCAGGTATTCTTCCTGCGCTGGGTGTACACCGCCATTGACTATTGGTCGGACGTGTGGGAGAGCGTTCTCCATAATAACTGGTATGTGTTGCACTCGGCGGCCCCCCCTGCTGGTATACATCTGGTATAACGTGCCTCTGTCTCTGCAGGAGGGAGATGATGCCGCTGCTCTCACTGATCTTCTCCGCTCTCTTCATCCTCTTCGGGACGGTTATAGTGCAGGCGTTCAGGTAGTGTCCTGCCGTGGACGGTGGCTGTGTGGAGTGCAGTGGTGAGCGGCTGTGTCTGACGCTACCTCCTTGTTTTCCCATGTAGTGACTCCAGCGATGAGCGGGACCCGAGTACATCGGATAAGGAAGATTCTGGGGACAAGGAGAAGAGCAGCGAAGCCAATTACTCAAAGGAGAGCACCAGGTAAGGACCTCTGATCACCTGTATCATTAACCCTTGCAGGATCTGCTGCCTTTTACACTGACTATCCCTCCTTCTCCTGGCAGGGTCCCCAAGAAAGGCTTTGTGGAGGTGACTGAGTTAACGGATGTAAATTACATGAGTAACCTGGTGCGACTGCGTCCCGGTCACCTAAACGTGGTGCTCATCCTCTCCAGCTCCACCAAGGCCAGCCTGCTGCAGAGATTCGCCCAGGAAGTGTACACGTTCACAGGGTAAGTGCGGACAACACTGAGATCATGTGACCGATGGCTCTGGCCATGTGACTGCTCAGTGGTGACGGCCATCTTGTGTTACAGGAGCAGCTCCCTGCACTTCTCTTTCCTGAATTTGGACAAGCACCGGGAGTGGCTGGAATACCTGCTGGAGTTTGCCCAAGATGCCGCCACCATCGCCTACCAGTACGACGAACACTTCCTGGAGCGCGATTATACTGGCTACGTGCTGGCGCTGAACGGGCACAAGAAATACTTCTGTCTCTTTAAAGCACAGTCCACGCTGGAGGAAGAGAAGCTGGCGGATAATTTAAAGCTTGGCCCGGGCAACGGAGACACCCTGAGAAAGATCTCACTGGGGTCCGGGGCGGGTCACATCAAAAAGAAATTAAATAAGCTGTCGTTATGGATGGAGCGCCTCCTAGAGGGCTCTTTACAGAGGTTCTATATCCCGTCCTGGCCCTCACTGGACTGAACCAATAAAGAGGACATTTTATTCCATTTCAAACTGTGAACATCAGAGGTTTGTCCTTCCGGAAGAATCCGCACGCTTTACCCGTGTTCCTGAACCCTTCCGGGGGGCAAACACGGACTGCGAGGGGCTCGCTTTGTTACATGAAGAGAGCGCCCTCTAATGCCGGATGCTGCCTGCTTCTGTCTTACGTTTTTCAACTCTATCAGAGCTTTAAGCTGCCTCATGACTCCACCTGCTGGAGGACAAAGGTACTGCACCTTCCTGCAGCTCACAAAAATCCCTTCAACTTTTATTTTTCACTTATGTCTGCTGCAGAACTAACTCCCACAAATCTCCTACTGCCACTGTGACTCCTGCTATGAGAGAGACAGAACCTGGTTATCCACACTACACTATGCCCACCCATCTGACATCATTTGTTTCTATAGCTTGCGGAGTAGCAATAATGATCGTCTCATTACTTGACACGACGTGGCGGTGGGAAGCCGCTTCTTCGTAGATAACCCATTAAGCCGTGGCACATAAGCGCAGAGCCCATTTGGATCTGTTTTAGGATGTGAGTAGTTGTCCCATAGATAGTTATTAATCTAAGGCAGTGTTTCTCAACCTCGGTCCTCAGGACCCCATAACAGTCCATATTTTCTAGGTTTCCTTAGAGTCACAAGTGATAGAATGAGCAGCACCTGTGGAGCTTTTAAAATGTCAGTTAGTAATGAACACACCTGTGCTCCAACAGTGACACCTGGAAAACATGCACTGTTAGGGGGTCCTGAGAACCGAGTTTGAGAAACACTGATCTAAGGTAAGTGTTCAGCGCCCTCTGCAGGGCCCAGGCTGCAACAGTCAATCCATTGTCATTGTGTGTTTGGTATCAGCGTCTGCTTCCCTGATGCCTAGTAAATAATAATGATCTATTACAGAGTTAAAGCAATTATAATGGGAAGAGTTTAGCCTTTCTATATGCAGCCAGGGAATGTAGATTCTCTTTGGGGCAGTGATGGTGCTTATTGTAAGTCCAGCACAGCCTATTGGTCCTGAGGATGAGCTGATTCTTCTTTACAGGGCACATTGCCTGCAGATACCGATTATTAACCTCTTCATTGCTGGAGCCTCCTTATTTCATGAAAGCATTGATATAAATGTCACTTATCCCCTGATGATGGCCACAATGCAGACGCTTGAAGCTGTGGTTGTATAAGCTGCTGTCCTCTGTTATCAGCCATTTTCTTGGAGCGTCTGTTTTCACCTTGTATTGGCCGGACAATATTTAGATGAATGCCCTATAGAGTAAACTACTGATCCTGACACTAGACTAGGTACTAGCAGCCTCTAGATTCACTTATTTCTCAGCGCCGAGTCCTGATTGGTCAGCTCAGCGTCCATCCTTGTTTTTCTGCTTTTTATCGTCCATGTATTTCATAGCTGCCATTGTTCCTGTGTGAGACCCTGCAATGGACAATATTTTCCTAGCGCCTAAACACTGAAGGGGTTAAACACATCCCACATCCTGATATCTCCTTTCCCCTATGAAAACCCTATATAAAGAGCGCCCAGGAATAATGCTCAGTTATGTCGGGCCGATTGGTTTGCACATTTTTTTTTTTGCGGAGGGATAAAAAAATAACTTATTTTAATTAGTGTTTTTTTATATTTAATTTATCTTGTTATTTGTATGTTTTGTTTGTTTTAAGATAATTACTGCATTGGAATCCGAAATAAACTATTTTACCGTGTGACGCATCCATTGTGGTATGGCAGATAGGCGGAGTGCAGGTAACGTGTAGCAGAGAGAGACGTCCTGAGCCAGGCGGTACCCCGGTGAGTGGCTGCTGACCGAATCACACTATTATCCAATCACCCCATAAACAAGTGCTTGTGTAAGTGTGTGTGCCCGGTGATCTCGCCTGCTCATTACAGATTAACGTAGACCTCTCCAGCCGGTGACTAAGCCTGAATGGCGAAACGTGTCGGTGGGAAGGGGATGCCAGGGTGCACCCTAGTCTCCCTCCTTTTAATCTGTGTACACTCTACCTATGTTTGAATATACTATCCACAATATCTTTTTGCCGGCAGACCATACATATTAGATTTTAAGAGAGCATTTAGATCGTCTGGAGGGACATTTAAACCCCTAACAATAGGGGTCAGTCCTGACGTGAGGCAGCTGGGCACCTTAGCAGGGTAAGTACCTTTACTTTTCTCAGACTAGGGAGGTATCTTTTTTGTTTTTTTTGCTGGTACAATTTTTCTCTTGGTTTTTCACCCTTTTGGGTGATTGTTTGTTTTACATCCTTCATGTTTCATTTACCATCACACTACATCCTCTGACTCCTCCTGCCTGATTGTGTACATTCATTTCCCTCTATTATTCTTACCCATTATATGTATCGTTTTCTCAGTGTGTATCTCATGCTATTAGTAATAGTAATATATAGTATTCCATACTGATATGCTGCTGTCTGGCCTTGGTGGAACGTTTTTGTGAATGTACATTGCGACAATTTTTTCTATATTTTCTTTATTAGGGGTTTAAATGTCCATCCAATCGATCTAAGTGCCCTCTTAAAATATAATATGTATAATCTGCTGGTAAAAAAATATTGTGGATAGTATATTCTAACATAGGTAGAATGTAAATAGTTAATATTAAAAGCGATGTTTTAATTTTATCCTATTCACTTACTTGTCAGTAACATCTTGGAGTCTATTACATTTATTATTGTTTGATGTAATTGATTCTGGCATTGAGTCGTCACACACTGGTCCATGCTTTTCTCTGGTTATACATTGTATGCTGTCTATAGGACCCGTTTATTCTCTTTATTCTACTACTCTTGTGTATGAAGATCTGTCCGGTTGGATCGGATGATCCGTGGTCACAGCGCACTATCATCTAGGGGTCTTCTTTATTTGTAGTGATCGTTTCTGGTCATATGCTTCGCTATACGATCTCCGGTGCCCTAAAACCCTTGTTTTTGAAGGGGTCGGGCACCAAACGCCCCCCTTTTTTTTTTTTTTTTTTTACTTATGGAGTAATGTCAGATACTGAACGAGCTGCAGAGACACTACAAAGACCAGCTGCAGCAACCCCCGGCGTTTGCCCTCTCGCTGAGGACTGGTAGTAGCTGTGCTAGGTGAAGCGTGTTATTATGAAGTATTAAACTACCCATGGTTGGTGCCTGCGCTAGGGCACACGACAACCCCTGTCTAGAAATAAATTGACACGACATGGAATTAGGGGTGAAATTAAACATAGTTTATTGATTGGGATACAGGGGGTTTATTTATTTATTTGAATGGCTGAGATTGAGTAAAGGGGGTAAGCTTTAAACTTGATGGGGCTAAACAGCAATTAGCAAGCACAAACTGACCAGAAATGAAACCAAAGCCGTTCTCTCAACTCCTCAGTGCTCCACCTGCATGGTAACCAGACAAAGGCTAAGGTTGCCTGCCCCGGGCGCACCCTAGGGACCGCTTAGCTTAACGGCCTTCCGCAAAACCGTTACCATTTGGGCGCCACCTTGGCGCTGACTAACAGAATAACAAAACTTGCTAAATGCACCCGCCACCGACCGGAATTCATGCTCCGGTCCCGCCACATCAAACTAAAGCCTCAAAAACATCTTTAATAAAGAAATCCATCCCTACCGCTGATAGATGGACTCCGTCTGACCTATACCAATGGGTCCTATCTAGTTTGAACTCTGGGAGAGCTATAGCCTGGCCACCATGCTTTAAGAGCAGGACTTTGATGGCCCGATTTAATTTGCGCCTAACGTTGTCCATAGCGTGACCATGATCCGAGTATCGCCAGACACGACGGGTGATTACGTCAGACCAAAATACAAGAAGCCCTGGCCAACGATCGAGCAACTGACCGATGTCATGGGAGATCCTCCAAATCAGCTCAAGGAGGGGGGAACGACCAAGGTCATTACCCCCCAGATGTATCACTAAGATGTCAGGAACCCCATGCACGGACAAGTCTACTACGACCCGGGACCAGAAGGACGACCATATGCCGATGACACCAACCCAAAGGAGGTCTATATTATCAGGGAGGGTATAATCGTGCATATCGTTTTGCGTATAGCTGTGTGCGTATAATCGTGCGTATCGGTGTGCGTCGTTATGCGTGTCATTGTGCGTATAATCATGCATATTGTTGTGCGTGTCGTGTGTGTGTGTGTATAATCGTGCGTATCGTGTGCGTTTAATCTAGCATATCATTGTGCGTGTCATTGTGCGTATGGTTGTGCGAATCATTGTGTGCATATCATTGTGCGTATGGTTGTGCGTATCATTGTGTACATATCATCGTGCATATGGTTGTGCGTGTCATTGTGCGTATGGTTGTGTGTGTATCATTGTGCGTATCGTTGTGTACATATCATTGTGCGTATCATTGTGTACATATCACTGTGCGTATGGTTGTGCGTGTCATTGTGCGTATGGTTGTGTGCATATCATTGTGCGTATGGTTGTGCGTGTCATTGTGTACATATCATTGTGCGTATGGTTGTGTGCATATCGTCGTGCGTATGGTTGTGTGTGTCATAGTGTGGAGCTGGCATGTGTCCTTATAGCTGGTACCTCTGTACAGGCTGTGTAGGAGGAATGTGTAACCTGTTGGGCCCTTACACAGATGATTGTACAGAAGAGATCTGCTGCACTGTGCATGGTGGTTAGCATTGCTGTGTGTTACGGTATATAGAGTGTCAGCTCCTCTGCTCTAGATGTCAGTGTGTCACGCGCATGGCTGGTCTCCTTACCTGGCTCCCGGTCGGTTGGAGGTGCCAGTGTCCAGTGGGCCTCCGATGAATGCTGCGTCCAGGCCCTGGGGGGACTCCTGGTAGGGCAGTCTCACTATGGTGCAGATCCCGGCCGGCCGGGCAACCTATTCTGCAGTCAGGGGCAGTTTAAACCTTGTGTCTGAGAGGCAGCACTGAGGAGGAGCCTGGAGCTGGGGGATCTGGGGTCACAGGCTGGCTGGGACCCCAGGATTGAGCAGTGAGCACCCCTCATGGGCCCCTGCACCCTGCCCCTAAGGCGCCACCAAGCTCCAGCCTTACAGATGCTGCGTAGAGAGGCCATGCTGAACTCACTAATCAAAGTGCAACTGTCCCCACAGAGCCTGTCCCCTCACTCCAGCTGTCTCAATCCCTACAGAGCCTGTCCCCTCACTCCAGCTGTCCCAATCCCTACAGAGCCTGTCCCCTCACTCCAGCTGTCCCAATCCCTCCTGGACAGCTCTTGTCCCCTCCCTCTAGCAGTCCCATTAACTACTGTACAGAGCCTGTCCCCTACCCCAAATGTCACCTGTCCATACAGAGCCTTTCACCTCCCCCAGCTGTACCCTATCCCTACAGAGCCTGTCCCCTCTCTCAACTGTACCCTATCCCTACAGCACCTGTCCCCTCCTACCTGTACAAGGCCAGTCCCTGTCCCCTCCCTCTCCCTCCTCTCCTCTAGTATATGCAGTAGGTGGGGTGGTAGATATAAAGGAAAGATGGGAAAACGGACTTCACTGAGTAGTGGGTACGTGGAGTAGCCTCAATTCCAAGGTGGTAGATGCTTTATGGAGATGGTGACTTCATTTTCCAGCAGGACTTGGCACCTGCACACACTGCCAAAGGAACCAAAACCCAGTGCAATGACCGTGGGATTACTGTGCTGGATTGGCCAGCAAACACTCTGGACCTGAACACCATAGAGAATCTATGGGGTATTGCCAAGAGAAAGATGAGAGACATGAGACCAAACAATGCATAAGAGCTGAAGGCCACTATTGAAGCAACCTGGTCTCCAATAACACCTCAGCAGTGCCACAGGCTGATAGCATCCATGCCACGCCGCATTGAGGCAGTAATTCGTGCAAAAGGGGCCCAAACCAAGTACTGAGTACATATGTATAATTATACTTTTCAGAGAGAATTTCTGTTTTTTAAAACCTTTTTTTAATTGATTTCATGTAATATTCTAATTTTGTGAGATTTTGATTTTGGGGTTTTCAGAAGCTGTAACCCATAATCAACAAAATTAAAACAAATAAAGGCTTGAAATATCTCACTTTGCATGTAATGAGTCTATATATTATATTAGTTTCACCTTTTAAGCTGAATTACTGAAATAAATGAACTTTTGCATGATAATCTAATTTTTCCGAGTTTCACCTGTGCAAGACTTACAGACACAAGGAGCCCAATGCTTCTTCTATGGCATGTCTATGGGATTAGAGGAAAGCTGAATGTATTTATAGACTATTTAAGCATGTCTAACTGAGAAGCACTAGATACCAGCAGGGGGCAGGCAAGAGCCATCTCCTCTATACAGGTAGAAACAGTCTCTCTGTCTATAGACTTCACGTGTTGGCTGGAAATACTACCGTATGGGTGGCGGGGGACCGATGCAGCGAGATGGCACATTTTGTACCTTCCTGGACTTCCTGCTGCAAAACGCTTGGCAGAACGTAACATTGTCGGGCTCCGCGGTCTGCATTCAGACATAGTGTTGTACAGAGGTCCTCAGTTTGTTGCCTAAATATGATAAATATTGGTCTTTCTTCTGGATACCACCCGCAAACCAACAGGCGGAGTGCGCGGATCAGCCGGGCTTTGGAGCAGTTTCTTAGGTGTGATGCCTCCAAGCTCTAAGACAATTGGTCGGAGAATCTGCAGTGGATGGAGCCTGCCTATGATATCGCTGCGCTCTCAGGCACCGCAGTCAAACTCTTTTCTTAAGCTAGAAGTATCCTCTCGCCCCAAGGCCTGGGCTATGGCTAAAAGACTTAGGAGAATTTGGGGAAAGGTGAACTCCTGTCACATCGATGCCAATGCAGGTTCACAGTTGGCGACAAGGTTTGGATGGCCACAAAGACCATCTGTATTTGCCAACCCAGCAGGAAATTAGGTCCACGGTTCATTGGTCTTTTTTACATTGATTACCACCTTCCATTATTATTATATGTGACCAGGTATTGGTTCATGCGCTGTTGTGATGACTGACCACTAGAGGCAGCGTCCCATGCTTGTTAACTGCGGAAATGCATTGTACTGAGTTTCCCCTGCAGTTGTATAGTTTCTTGCCCCCTGCAGTAGAGTGTATGTAGTATTATGTATATATTCTGGGCATACATGAACCCACAATGTGCCACCTGCCTGGAATCAGCATTGCACAGTGCTATCGCCGTGGCTGGTACCCTATCTGCCAACATGGAACCAGGGCCGCTCCTCCCCTCATCATATCTACAGAAGCGCCATAACCCCTCTACGTGGCTTCCAGGGTGCCCCATCTAGACAAGGAAGACAATGAACAAATGGGCATGTGCAAACTCAGGGCTGAACTGAAAAACCAGTCAAGAATTTCATATAAAATTACACCTTTATTTCTCGATTATAGTTCAGACCACAACCTCTGCCCTATAATCTACAGTACATGTGATACAAGGCATAGTAATACAAGGCATATTAATACAAGGCTGGGATATTAAATATTAGTGTCTCTTCTTATACCTTCTTCAGGTGCTCCGGACCGAAGGACATAGGCAGCAGCTGGTGCAGAGTGGTCAGCACATAGGCCCCACTAGGCTTAGTAAGGAATATTTCCCAATCCGACCCGAACTGGGGAGAGGACACAGGAGAGAAGGTGACAATGCATCACACGTGACCTCTTACCCAGAATCCTCCATCAGAAACCCAACTTCATTACCACAGGTAATGAGTATAGTGCCCCCTATATGTAATACTGACCATCCACAGGACCTGATGTCACCTGTGCTCCAGGTAATTAGTATAGCGCCCCCTATATGTAATACTGACCATCCACAGGACCTGTTGTCACCTGTACCCCAGGTAATTAGTATAGTGTCCCCTATATGTAATATTCACCAGCAGCATCTTACACAAATGTTACAAGCTGTAACATACATATCTGTCCTCAGCTCAGAGGACAAGGGGGTAGATACAGAACTACGTGTGCCGTACGTTTATTCGCGGAGCGTATTGTCGTGCACGTAAGTTCGCTACACTCCCCTCGGCACACCCCTTGCACGGACGTATTTTGTCAAGATACGCTTCCCAAACCCTACCTTAACTTTTTCCACGTAACAGCGTTCGTCCGCTAACGGAAGTATAGACTACGTGAACATACGCCGCTTAGCACGCCCATTCTGTACACTTTAAATACAAACCTCCACCTACTTCACGTAAATCGTACGTATTGTTCACTCACGTAAAATTGGCACGCCCAGACGTAAGTATTTACGTGACAAATACGTGAATGCCCCATACGTTCACAATTACGCTACGTGAATGTGCGTATTTTCTATGGTGCGCATGCGCAGTGCGTTCTAAACCGCGATTTTACATCTCCGCCATGCGTAAAATCGCTTCAAAGCATAGTTCTGGATCAAGCCCAAGGTCTGCAAGTGACAGCTCAGAGGGCCACAGAAGGTACTAGGGCCACCTAATGGCCATTGCTGGTATAGCAGAGACTGTAGCAATAATGTAGCACATTACAGGGAGGGGGTTGCTTTACCTCTCTCATGACTTGTCTGCAGGCTCCACAAGGACTCACAAACTCCTCTTCCACGTCGCTGTAAGAGAGGAGCAGAAGACGTTCAAGATGTGACCATGGTCATTGCATGTATAAAACCTGCACCGTGACTCATGTCACTGACAGGACATCCCATTGGGTAACAATGCGGCCTATGTCTCATCTCTTGTGTAATGTATTTCTTTCTATGGCGGAAATCCTGCTGTAATTATACTATAATTTCTATATCAGAGAACACAACTTTATTTCACTTTTCTAAATCAACTAACAGAAATAATTATGTATCTAACAGGAATAAGGACTAGATGACCCCTCTCCCTCACTAAATAACAGCATCAGCAATAACCATAAGCCTTACTCCTCAGTGATCATTAATCATTACTCCAGGTCCTGCCTGGACTGTGTCTGCTGTCACTTGTATTAAATCATTTACAGTAAGCTTGTCACCGGGTCCCACCACAGTATAAGGATTGAGGCTAAGGTCACATTTGTAAACTTTCCATAGAATTCCTCCCCTTCAATCAGTCCATAAAAAAACAAGAGTGTAAAGGAATGCGTCACATTATATAATGCATCACGTTTTATAAACTACCCCTTACTAGACTGCACCAGGTGTACAATATAGCACGGCTTAGAATCACGATATATAAACTGCTAAGGTCACATTTGTAAACTTTCCATAGAATTCCTCCCCTTCAATCATTCCATTAAAAAAACAAGAGTGTAAAGGAATGTGTCACATTATATAATGCATCACGGTGTATAAACTACCCATTACTAGACTGCACCAGGTGTACAATATAGCACGGCTTAGAATCACGGTGTATAAACTACCCCTTACTAGACTGCACCAGGTGTACACTATAGCACGGCTTAGAGTCACGGTGTATAAACTACCCATTACTAGACTGCACCAGGTGTATAATATAGCACGGCTTAGAATCACGTTATATAAACTACCCCTTACTAGACTGCACCAGGTGTACAATATAGCACAGCTTAGAATCATGGTGTATAAACTACCCGTTACTAGACTGCACCAGGTGTATAATATAGCACGGCTTAGAATCACAGTGTATAAACTACCCGTTACTAGACTGCACCAGGTGTACAATATAGCACGGCTTAGAATCACGATATATAAACTACCCATTACTAGACTGCACCAGGTGTACAATATAGCAAGGCTTAGAATCACGATATATAAACTACCCCTTACTAGACTGCACCAGGTGTACAATATAGTACGGCTTAGAATCACGGTGTATAAACTACCCGTTACTAGACTGCACCAGGTGTACAATATAGCACGGCTTAGAATCACGGTGTAGAATGTAGAAAGCTTTATATTATAAATATTACATTTTGTATGTAACAAATTGAGTTTGTGGAGAGTTGTAGAATGTAGAGAGACGTAGAATGTAGAGAGACGTAGAATGTAGAGAGACGTAGAATGTAGAGAGACGTAGAATGTAGAGAGACGTAGAATGTAGAGAGACGTAGAATGTAGAGAGACGTAGAATGTAGAGAGACGTAGAATGTAGAGAGACGTAGAATGTAGAGAGACGTAGAATGTAGAGAGACGTAGAATGTAGAGAGACGTAGAATGTAGAGAGACGTAGAATGTAGAGAGACGTAGAATGTAGAGAGACGTAGAATGTAAGAGTTGTAGACGGTAGAGAGTTGTAGAATGTAGAAAGTTATAGACAGTAGAGAGTTGTAAAATGTAAAGAGTTGTAGAATGTAGAAAGTTATAAACAGTAGAGAGTTGTAGAATGCAGAGAGACGAAGAATGTAGACAGTAGTAGAATATAGAGAGTTGTAGAATGTAGAACATTATAGACAGTAGAGAGTTGTAGAATGTAGAAATTTGTAGTATGTAGAAAGAGATATAGAATGTAGAGAGACGTCGAATGGAGAGACAGCCGTCGAATGGAGAGACAGACGCAGAATGGAGAGAGACGTAGAATGGAGAGACGTAGAATGTAGACACAGAGTTTACATCATGTAGAATGGAGAGACAGACGTAGAATGGAGAGAGAGATGTAGAATGTAGAGAGACGTAGAATGTAGAGAGACGTAGAATGTAGAGTTGTAGAATGTAGAGTTGTAGAATGTAGAGTTGTAGAATGTAGCGAGATGTAAAATGTAGAGAGGTGTAGAGAGTTTGAGAATATAGAGAGTGTAGACGGTAGAGAGTTGTAATATGTAGAAAGTTATAGACAGTAGAGAGTTGTAAAACGTAGAGAGTTGTAGAATGTAGAAAGTTATAAACAGTAGAGAGTTGTAGAATGCAGAGAGACGAAGAATGTAGACAGTTGTAGAATATAGAGAGTTGTAGAATGTAGAACATTATAGACAGTAGAGAGTTGTAGAATGTAGAGATTTGTAGTATGTAGAAAGAGATATAGAATGTAGAAAGACGTCGAATGGAGAGACAGACGTCGAATGGAGAGACAGCCGTAGAATGGAGAGACACACGCAGAATGGAGAAAGACGTAGAATGGAGAGACGTAGAATGTAGACACAGAGCTTACATCGTGTAGAATGTAGAGAGAGACGTAGAATGGAGAGACAGACGTAGAATGGAGAGACAGACGTAGAATGGAGAGAGACGTAGAATGGAGAGACAGACGTAGAATGGAGAGAGACGTAGAATGGAGAGAGACGTAAAATGTAGAGAGTTATAGAATGGTAGAGAGTTGTAGAATGTAGAAAGTTATAGACAGTAGAGTTGTAAAATGTAGAGAGTTGTAGAATGAAGAGAGACGTAGAATGTAGAGTTGTAGAATGTAGAGAGTTATAGAATGGTAGAGAGACGAAGAATGTAGACAGTTGTAGAATATAGAGAGTTGTAGAATGTAGAGAGACGTAGAATGTAGAGAGGGGTAGAGAGTTTGGAGACGTAGAATGTAGAGAGACGTAGAATGTAGAGAGACGTAGAATGTAGAGAGACGTAGAATGTAGAGAGACAATGGAGAGACAGACGTAGAATGGAGAGACAGATGTAGAATGGAGAGACAGACGTAGAATGGAGAGAAGTAGAATGGAGAAACGTAGAATGGAGAGACATAGAATGGAGAGACGTAGAATGGAGACACAGAGCTTACATCATGACGACCTGCATAACAAACACCAGGACAGAGAGCCTGTGCACAAGAGCTAACACGCTAGAGAAGACCTATTGCTCCTCTCTGGCACCCACCTGGCTATAGCGATGCCAATGAAGTCCTTGCAGCCCTCGGAAACGGCCTTCTGGATGGCGGTGCGCTCGGCGCAGATGCCCAGGGCGTAGCAGGCGTTCTCTACATTGCAGCCTGCAGAGAGACCTCACTGTATTACATAGAGTAATAGAGCCGTATTCACAACTAAGAACGTGCATGCGTATTATTAAGAACGGAGACTGCGCATGCCCAGAACTCAAAACTACGCACAGAAACCACGTCCAACTGATTCACAGCCACGGAAAGGGAATTTAGGACTGCTTCACAGCCACGGACAGGGGACTTAGGACTGATTCACAGCCACGGAAGGGGCACTCATGACTGCTTCACAGACACGGACAGGGGACTTAGGATTGATTCACAGCCACGGACGGAGCACTTAGGACTGATTCACAGCCACGGACTGGGGACTTAGGATTGATTCACAGTCACGGACGGGGCACTTAGTACTGATTCACAGCCACAGACAGGGGACTCAGGGCTGATTCACAGCCACGAACGGGGAACTCAGGACGGTTTCACAGCCACGGACAGGGGACTTAGGACTGATTCACAGCCACGGACAGGGCACTTAGGACTGATTCACAGCCACGGACGGGGCACTTAGGACTGATTCACAGCCACGGACGGGGCACTTAGGACTGATTCACAGCCACGGATGGGGCACTTAGGACTGATTCACAGCCACGGACGGGGGACTTAGGGCTGATTCACAGACACAGGCGGGGACTTAGGACTTATTCACAGACACGGAGGGGGGACTTAGGACTGATTCACAGACACGGAGGGGGGACTTAGAACTGATTCACAGACACGGAGGGGGGGACTTAGGAATGTACCACACATCAGCATGGAATGAGTCCCTAACTTATTTGCAAACATTATACAGGTAAATCTTTGGTCCACAGGATATTAATGGTTAAACTTACAATGTGACAAGTTTAAATTTGTAAAGAAACACTGAAACATTCATAGAATAGTAACATAACAGATGATACATTATACAGAGAGGGTTTGTGTGTTTAGTAATTGCTGATTAACTTTAGGAACCTAGCGGCCTCCGTGTGATTCCCATTAAAAACACATCCGCCTGCACTTAGCAGTCCAGAGACGGGGGCGTGGTTACCTGGATTCCTTACTATCTCTGCGTCGCCCTTACGGATCTCGCACATGCGTTTATTTAGGTACATTCGCAGTTTCTCTTTTACGTGTGAACCAAGTCTATAAGAATCTCTTGGCTCATTCAGTCTACTTGGCACTCAGCCCCTGCAGCCACACTGCAACCTCCACCAGCACATACACACACTGCAACCTCCACCAGCACATACACACACTGCAACCTCCACCAGCACATACACACACTGCAACAAGAGGTCGGGGTGCTAACCACTAAGTCACTGTGCTGTCCTGGGGAGTCCCCTGATATTTCTACCAGGGCTGGTAGTGAAATCTGAGATGTGACATGTCCCCACCGCAACATCCTACACAAGTGTTACAAGCTGTCACAATCTATCACAACAGTAAGCCAGACTCCAGCAGCTACAGGGTAACCATAAACCTTAGCCATTGCCAGGGACCTGTAGCCGGATCTGTCGGAGTCTCCGGGCAGGGTCCAGGTGACTCACCCAGGAAGATCCTCCCGTCGCTGGCGAGGAGAGCGGCTCCCACTCGGAACTTGCTGTAGGGACTGTGAGAGAACCTTCTGGCCTCCCGGCTCTTCCACAGGAGTTTCTGGATGAGGTCCGGCTGCAGGCTGGAGGTGAGAGGGTTACTCATCCTATGGGTATGGATGGAGAGAGGCAGTGATCTGGATATTATATATATATTACAGGCTATGCTGTGTATATCTCTACCAGTGACCTGGATATTATATATTACAGGCTATGCCGTGTATATCTCTACCAGTGACCTGGATATTACAGGCTATGCCGTGTATATCTCTACCAGTGACCTGGATATTATATATATTACAGGTTATGCTGTGTATATCTCTATCAGTGTCCTGTATAATAAATAAATATATATGTATGTGTGTGTGTGTGTGCTTTATAATATATGTGTGTGTATATATACGCTGTGTGTATGGCGTGTGTGTTCTGTATAATATATATATACCCTGTATATATTTGTGTATATACGCTGTGTATATTGCGTGCGCGCTGTGTATATTGTGTGTGCTGTCTATAGGATTATAAGGTCAGTGCTGTTAGCATAGTCTGTAGGCTGTGTTATGTGTCTCTCTGTCATTGTCCTGTGGATCAGTGACTCTACAGTCTGTTGTTGATTTATGCCTGTCACTTATCAGCCTCTCTCTCCCTCCCTCTGTTGCTTTAACCACACGTATGCCAGTCTCCGCTGGTCAGCTGATGACCTGTGTGTGGGGATGTGACAGGCAGGAAGCATTAATCATGGTGATGTCCTGTGTGGGTCTGTGTGAGGAAGCTCGGTGGGAGAGTCTCGCATATTGCACCTTATTACTGGACACTTTAGAGTTGCTCTATGATCTGCCCCTCACAACTCTAATCCATACTTGCTGTACTCCTGATCGTTATGGAGAGATAGTGATGGCTCGGATGGCACGTCCCCATGGGCTGATACTGCTGACCAGATCCCTGCTATTATATCCAGGGTTCCATATTCAGATCCAGGTTCAGCGGCGATAACGATAAATCATTAATCTGAAATATCAGCAATGGATCAATGTTTCCTGAAAGGCAGCACTCTCAACATCCACAGTTTCTAGATTGCCCGCTGATCCGATAAGTGGGCAGTACGAACGGGTACATAGGTACACAGTACATTATAGCATTCCCCCTAACTCCCTGGTCATAATATTGTCATGGATGGTTGTATTTAACCAGACACAGAGGGCAGGAATTGCCCCATTACACAGCCATTACCTGACATCCTGACTGTATCAGAACTGCAGAAATGTTACGGATTACTATTATTTTTTAAATATGATCGTCCGCTTCCGATGTTTTTCTGCTGATTTGGTCTTATTGCTATACAGTAACAACCGCGTTAGTCCACAGGAGTTATTCTGAAGAAACCAAATAAACAACAGAAGAATAAGAGATTCATAATGCAACCTCTTAGAGCAATGTGTGAAAATGAGGAAAACTAACTGCTAAATACTGTGATAAAACTAAACAGCAAATTCTCTGTATATTCCAACTCTAAACAAAGTGATTCAGATGATAACTAAAAGCATAAATAATTGAAATATTGATACAATAAAGTGCAAGTGCAAAAGAAAAGAAAAAAAAAAGTGTGGGATACACAAATATATGAATTATATGAATGTCTAAGAGTATGAGTCAAACAAATACTATCACAATGAATATGTAAAAATATCTAAAAAAAAATCTAGAGTGATAGTAGGATGGATTATCATAAACCGTAATAATAAAGTGCTGAAAAAATAGTGCCAAACCAACATAAACAATTCATAAATAGCTAAAAAGATTATTGATGATTGTATGTCCTATAAATACAATAAATATAGTTCAGAAAAATGTGGTGACCCTGTCTAAGAAAAAAAATTTATTTCCAAGGTCACAAAGAGTATTATTAAAATGCAGTCCAAATACAAGTCCAAAGCAAAAGGCAAATATAAATAAATATAGCAGTTCTTGTTCCAAATGAATGATAATCGAAAACATTACTGTAATCTAGATGTATCTTTTCACCAAATACAGTTTGCAATATACAATTCCTTCGAGGAATAACAGGGTCGGTCACTGTCCAGAAGTCTTCTGTGTTAATACCCAAAGTGCTTCCAGATGCAGATAGGTTGTTAAAACAGTCTGATGTCCTCTGAGGCTGTTTACAGTTTCGTGGAAGTTTGCAGCTCCATGATGAGATAGGGATAAACTGGTGTCCTACATGTGAGATGAAAAGCAGACAATCAAGATTTATTAGGTGCTCCAGAGATGCCGCTGTAAGCAGAAGTCGGATGATTTGCAGGAGGGTGGGATGATTTTCTTCTGGTATCTGTCATTTCCTGCAAAATTAAATGGTTCCTTATCATGAAATCAAAGATGGGGGATACACCTATGTGTGGTGAAAAGTCGAACTCCGCTCACAAGGATAATATTTAAAAAGATATAATAAAACAAGAGAATTTATTAAACAAAGTATTTAGGACTACAAAAAATAGATGAAAAAACAAAGGAATTACCAGCAACTTGTATCCCCATCTAAAGTTTTGCAATGTCACTCTTATATTGTATCTAACATACACTCCCAATGTCACAGGTTAAATTAGCCACTTGGAATGTAGGGGGGGATCCATTCTCCTATCAAAAGAAATAGAATCTGCACTTATAATAAAAAGCTGGGTCTTGATGTTAATCTGCTATAGGAAACACATTTATTGGATATGGAGATTGTAAAACTCAATACAAGCGGCTATCATGTACTGGCTTCGGCTCCCTATAATTCCAGAGGTGTGGCTATATTAGCCTGCAAAAATCTCCCCCTAGAAATACATTCCAAACGCTTGGACAAGGGTGGCAGATATATTATACTTGACCTCACTATCAAAGCCGCCAGATTAGTGTTGTGCAGTCTCTATGCCCCAAATCGGTATGATAAAAATTTCTTTTTAAAACTTTTATCTTTTCTATATGTTCACATGGATGCTAATTTAATTGTTAGAGGGGATTTCAACATGGTGTCAAATTCTTCTTTGGATAGACAATGCCTAGCCAAATACTCTAAAACAGTGCTCCTCAGCCAGTGTGCCGTGGCAAACCAGTGTGCCACAGGATGTTGCTAAGTGCGCCGTGGTGCAATGCAAAGGCACTGGAAGATCTTGCCTTAAGGGGATACTTGGAAGGATGCAGATACATGAATGGGGAATACTGGAGAGCTGGAGACACATGATTGGTGATACTGGGGAGGCTGGAGACACATGAATGTGGACTACTGGGGAGGCTGGAGACACATGATGGGGGCTACTGGGGAGGCTTGAGACACATGATGGGGGCTACTGGGGAGGCTGAAGACACATGACTGCTGGATAACATAGTTAAATTAGTTATAAGAAAAAAAAGTTATTTGCTTCAATGTTAAATTTAACAAAAAATAACAATTTACATGTAATTTCTGTGTATGCACTTAGTAATTCCAGCTTTTTTTTGTATATTTTGCTGTTGGTGTGCCGCAGAATTCTGGGGAGGGCTTAGGTGTGCCGCAGAATTCTGGGAAGGGCTTAGGTGTGCTGAGGGTGAGGAAAGGTTGAGGAGCACTGCTCTAAAAGAACACCTAAACTGGGAATTCAACAAATTTTAAAACATTTACATTTGGTGGCTGTTTGGAGAACCAGACACCCCATGGATAGAAATGATTCTTGTCTATCAGCAGCTGACGGCACAATGACTCACATAGATCATATTTTAATCTCAGAATCACTATAACCTAGAACAATTGTCACAGAAATGGAACCTATTACTATCTCGGACCAGGCGGTGGTATGCATGGAAGTGGAGGGTCGAGCAGAGAGAAATTCCCACACCCAATGGTGTTTTCCCCCACACTTAACTAACTCCATTAGATTCAGAGACATGCTCAGAGTAACTTGGGAAGACTATAAAGTATCTAATGCTGACTACTTGTCAAATCCCTAGATGTTTCAGCAGGCCTTTAAGGCAGTAGTAAGAGGTGCCATTGGGCCTGATCCAGACCTACGCCGATGCGCTGTGCTTACTAAAGCACAGCGTATCGGCGTTCACTTACCCCGACACTCCCCCTGCGCAGGCGTATGGCCCCTTCCTTACGCCAGCTGAAGGCTACCCTA
>WWET01007370.1:31809-48655 GCA_011038615.1 Limnodynastes dumerilii
TGCAGGGTGTTGTGTGTGTCATTGTGTTGTGCAGGGTGTTGTGTGTGTCATTGTGTTGTGCAGGGTGTTGTGTGTGTCATTGTGTTGTGCAGGGTGTTGTGTGTGTCATTGTGTTGTGCAGGGTGTTGTGTGTGTCATTGTGTTGTGCAGGGTGTTGTGTGTGTCATTGTGTTGTGCAGGGTGTTGTGTGTGTCATTGTGTTGTGCAGGGTGTTGTGTGTGTCATTGTGTTGTGCAGGGTGTTGTGTGTGAGGGAAAGTTACAGTAAAGTTTAGCAGGTGGTGTGTGTGTGTAAAGATTGGCATGTTGGAGACAGGGCCGTCAAAGAGCATTTCTGGCCCCCGGTACAGCAAATTCTTGCCCCCCCCCATTGTTGACAAGTATAAATATATCTGTGCTGCCGCAAAGCGTCCCAAATGTGGGGTCACACCTCTTTCCTGCTCCTCTACTTTCTTTTTTTTTTTTTCTGCCTTCCCTTTTCTTTCTTTTCCTTAGGTTCCTGACCGAGGACACAAAATTGTGACATATTATGTCTGCCCCCTATTGTCAGTGCCAGTCTCTATATGCCCCCTATTGCATATGCCTGCCTCCAATGTGATGTCTACCCCCAATTGACAGCCTACATCTGCCCCCCATTGACAGTGCCAGCCTTCACCTACTCCCTTGTTATGGCTGTTAGTCTCCCTGGTCCTTTCACTATCTGTATCCCTCCACAGCTATCCACAGCCCATGCAGATAGGACAAGCAAAGCATAGGGTAGGGGCCCCCAGGCCACTCACCAGTCCAGAGCAGGGCAGTGGTAGCAGGGGAGACATGCTGGATACTGGCTGAAGACAGTGACACTCAGGAACTCTGCAGAGGTGATTTCCTGCGTGCGGAGCCATCTCTATCAGATCGCCACAGCGCCACCTGCTGGACAACTGGTTAATTGCAGCTCAAATAAATGAAAAAAAAAATGAATTCTCTGCCTATCGGGACAAATAAGACAACGGGCGGGACAGCAGGACAGTGCACCGAAATCGGGACTATCCCGCGGAAATCGGGACAGTTGAGAGGTATGGTATGTAATCAACGTATTGTTTCGATACGTAGATTGCATATATGCGGTCTTTATAGAGAATACTATGTTACTATGAGTAACTATGTAATCATGCTATAAACGCTCAGCGGGCCTATATTCCAGGTCATGGACAGCGGAACATGCCACGGATAATTGGCGGATCCATCGTCTCTCCGTACTCCACGCGCTACTTGGTGTCTCTGAAGAGAAATACGGGTGTCCACTTCTGCGGAGGGTCCTTGATCAGCCGCTTCTGGGTCCTCACCGCCGCCCACTGCAAGACGGAGTAAGAGCTGAATGTTGACTGTCCCGGAGTTTATAGTGTTATTACAGTCTGATGAGATGTGTGTCATGGCTTCCTGCAGGCAGAAGCAGATGCTGATAGTGGCCGGGGAATATTCACTGTCTACGCTGGAAGGGACAGAACAGATCTTCCGCCCAGTGAAGCTGGTGGCTCACCCAGAATACAGCTCGTCCTCCAAGGATGCAGATATCATGCTGATAAAGGTGAGCGCCCACCCCCAGCCTCATGCCAGGTGACACATAGGACCCTTATAGAGCTCTTTATGCATGCCAGGGCACCAAGGACCACCCCATAGATGCCAGGCTGAAACCGAGGACCTCCCCCTGCAGATGCCAGGCTGAAACCGAGGACCATTCCATAGATGCCAGAAGAGACAGGGGAACACCCTCTATAGATGCCAGGCTGAGACAGGGCACTGCCCTCTTTATATGCTAGGCAGAGACAGGGCACTTCGCTCTATAGATGCTAGGGAGAGACAGGGCACTGCCCTCTATAGCTACCAGGCTGAGGCAAAGGACCTCCGTCTACAGATGCCAGGCAGAGACGGCACTGTTCTCTTTAGATGCCAGGCTGAGACAGGGCACTATCCTCTTTAGATGCCAGGCTGAGACAGGGCGCTGTCCTCTATAGATGCCAGGCAGAGACAGGGCACTGCCCTCTATAGATGCCAGGCAGAGACAGGGCACTGTCCTCTATAGATGCCAGGCAGAGACAGGGCGCTGTCCTCTATAGATGCCAGGCAGAGACAGGGCACTGTCCTCTATAGATGCCAGGCAGAGACAGGGCACTGTCCTCTATAGATGCCAGGCAGAGACAGGGCACCCGGCCATGTACAACTCCTTTGTGTCCATAGTGCCCCTTCCAGCTCAGGGGATGTCACCGAGGGAAGGGTGTCTGTGCCAGGTGTCGGGCTGGGGCTATACCAGCACTGTAGGGGGTAAAGCCTCAGATACCCTGCGGAGCGTCAAGCTGCCCATTGTGTCTGCCCGGCGCTGTAACAGCTCCTCGTCCTACTCCGGACACATCACCGACAATATGATCTGCGCTGGAGTCATCAATGGCGGCAAGGACGCCTGCCAGGTGAGCGTCATACCCTGGCACTGCCCACAGAGGGCACCAAAGTCAATGACATCATACAGACCTACAGCTCACATTATGTCATGTGATGGCAGAAAGTCACATGGCTATACATCATGTGTCATGTGACTGTGGTTGCCATAAAGGTCCCAAAACTGTCTGTGTGTATTGACCCTTCTCTCTCTCTCTTCCAGGGAGACTCGGGGGGCCCAATGGTGTGCGACGGGCGAGTGTTTGGGATTGTATCCTGGGGACACAGTTGTGCGAATCCCAAATATCCCGGAGTGTACGCGGCTGTGGCCAACTTCCAAAAGTGGATTTACAGGACAATATTTTAATGGTCCCGGAATTCTGAGACCCATCCCAGGGACATCAGGGGTGAGATGGGCAGAAGGATCACTGAGCCACATCCCCACAAGGGGGCAGTGGTGCTGGGTTACACATAGTTTAATGCTCCCATTCTCCCAGGTGGTAATCAATAGGAGAATTATGAGCTGTACGGCCCCCGAGTAACCAGACCCGTGTGACCAGTAACCATGTAACGAGACCCGTGTAACAAGACTCATGTAAAGAGACCTGTGTAACAAGACCCATGTAACATGTAACGAGACCCATGTAAAGAGACCCGTGTAACGAAACCCGTGTAACGAAACCCGTGTAACATGTAACGATACCGGTGTAACGAGACCTGTGTAACGAGACTCATGTAAAGAGACCTGTGTAACAAGACCCGTGTAACGAGACCCGTGTAACATGTAACGATACCCATGTAAAGAGACCCGTGTAACGAAACCCGTGTAACATGTAACGAGACCCGTGTAACGAGATCCGTGTAACGAAACCCGTGTAATGAGACCCGTGTAACGAAACTTGTGTAACATGTAACGAGACCCGTGTAACGAGACCCGTGTAATGAGACCCGTGTAACTGAAACTCGTGTAACTAAACACGTGTAACATGTAATGAGACCCATGTAACAAGGCCCGTGTAACGAGACACGTGTAACGAAACCCGTGTAACGAGACCCGTGTAACATGTAACGAGACCTGTGTAACATGTAACAAGACCCATGTAATGAGACCCGTGTAACATGTAACGAGACCCTTAAAACGAGACCAATGTAACATGTAACACGACCCGTGTAACGAAACCTATGTAACGAGACCCATGTAACATGTAACGAGACCCGTGTAACAAGACCCATATAACGAGACCCATGTAACAAGACCCGTGTAATGAGACCCGTGTAATGAGACAGACCCATGTAATGAGACCCATGTAACATAACCCGTGTAACGACACCCATGTAACGAGACCCATGTAACAAGACACATTAAATGAGACAGACCCATGTAACGAGACACATCTAATGTAACCCATGTAACGAAACCCATGTAATGAGACCCGTGTAATGAGACACATGTAATGAGACCCGTCTAATGAGACACATATAATGATACCCGTGTAATGAGACCCTTGAAATGAGACACATGTAATGAGACACGTAATGAGACAGACCCGTGTAATGAGACACATGTAACGAATGAAACCCATGTAATGTGACCCATGTAACGAGACATGTGTAACAGGACCCATGTAATGAGACCCGTGTAATGAGACACATGTAATGAGACCCGTGTAACAGGACCCGTGTAATGAGACACATGTAATGAGACCCGTGTAATGAGACACATGTAATGAGACCTGTGTAATGACCATGTAATGAGACCCGTGTAATGAGACCCGTGTAATGCCGGATTCTGAATAAATGTCAGTATGAATCACTGGGACATTGTTCTTTTATGTGTCTATACAGAGGGTGAGAGCATTGCACGGGCTACATATAATATCCTGCAGATCATTACACCACTGACCCCCTGAGATCTGCAGAACATCGCTCTGTCCCCTCTCCCCTAACAGATACATAGTGATATATCCTGCAGATCATTACATCACTGACCTCTCTAGAGATCTGCAGAACATCGCTCTGTCGCCTTCTCCCCCTGACATATACATAGTGATATATCCTGCAGATCATTACATGACTGACCTCTATAGGGACCTGCAGAACATTGCTCTGTGTAGGATGCTGAAGCCATTGTGACCTCACTCTTGGCGATGAGTTTTGTTACAGGGGACATCTTGTGGTGGGGATATTGTGAGTGTCGGGGGAAGTGACAGGTGACGAGGGCTGTTGCATGGTCGTATTAATCAGTGGTGACAGTGTCACACTGACCCCGTCTCTCCGGAGGATACGTTCCGTGTTCCTCAGGGGACATTGATTAGTTACCGAGCATTTATTAACCCTTTCATGTTACTTCTGCGCTAATGTGGTGTGAATAATGGCAGAGCACAGGTGTAATATACGAGATGATGATCATACGGCAGGAGAGACGGCAAACATTTCCTTCCTCCCTATCGAATGGAGCTTTAAGTGTTCCTTATACTGTGGAGAGGGGAGATTTTAGGCTGTTGTCACGGTAACAGTGACATCCTCTGAAGGATTGGGATCACATCCATCCTAACATTCTAATATATTCCCTATAAAGCGACATTCAGCTCCCTCCCCACTGCGATCACTAAACCGTCTACATCAGCAGCACAATATACGACATCAACACACACGTCACAAGAATACTAAGACTGTCACTGTCACATCCCTCAGCTCCTGACATACTCTGTGCTGCTCATCACATCATGCCACTGTCACTGTCACATCCCTCATCTCCTGACATACTCTGTGCTGCTCATCAAATCATGCCACTGTCACTGTCACATCCCTCATCTCCTGACATACTCTGTGCTGCTCATCACATCATGCCGCTGTCACTGTCGCATCCCTCAGCTCCTGACATACTCTGTGCTGCTCATCACATCATGTCACTGTCACTGTCACATCCCTGACATACTCTGTGCTGCTCATCACATCATGTCACTGTCCCTGTCACATCTCTCATCTCCTGACATACTCTGTGCTGCTCATCACATCATGTCACTGTCCCTGTCACATCTCTCATCTCCTGACATACTCTGTGCTGCTCATCACATCATGTCACTGTCCCTGTCACATCTCTCATCTCCTGACATACTCTGTGCTGCTCATCACATCATGTCACTGTCCCTGTCACATCTCTCATCTCCTGACATACTCTGTGCTGCTCATCACATCATGTCACTGTCCCTGTCACATCTCTCATCTCCTGACATACTCTGTGCTGCTCATCACATCATGTCACTGTCCCTGTCACATCTCTCATCTCCTGACATACTCTGTGCTGCTCATCACATCATGTCACTGTCCCTGTCACATCTCTCATCTCCTGACATACTCTGTGCTGCTCATCACATCATGTCACTGTCCCTGTCACATCTCTCATCTCCTGACATACTCTGTGCTGCTCATCACATCATGTCACTGTCCCTGTCACATCTCTCATCTCCTGACATACTCTGTGCTGCTCATCACATCATGTCACTGTCCCTGTCACATCTCTCATCTCCTGACATACTCTGTGCTGCTCATCACATCATGTCACTGTCCCTGTCACATCTCTCATCTCCTGACATACTCTGTGCTGCTCATCACATCATGTCACTGTCCCTGTCACATCTCTCATCTCCTGACATACTCTGTGCTGCTCATCACATCATGTCACTGTCCCTGTCACATCTCTCATCTCCTGACATACTCTGTGCTGCTCATCACATCATGTCACTGTCCCTGTCACATCTCTCATCTCCTGACATACTCTGTGCTGCTCATCACATCATGTCACTGTCCCTGTCACATCTCTCATCTCCTGACATACTCTGTGCTGCTCATCACATCATGTCACTGTCCCTGTCACATCTCTCATCTCCTGACATACTCTGTGCTGCTCATCACATCATGTCACTGTCCCTGTCACATCTCTCATCTCCTGACATACTCTGTGCTGCTCATCACATCATGTCACTGTCCCTGTCACATCTCTCATCTCCTGACATACTCTGTGCTGCTCATCACATCATGTCACTGTCCCTGTCACATCTCTCATCTCCTGACATACTCTGTGCTGCTCATCACATCATGTCACTGTCCCTGTCACATCTCTCATCTCCTGACATACTCTGTGCTGCTCATCACATCATGTCACTGTCCCTGTCACATCTCTCATCTCCTGACATACTCTGTGCTGCTCATCACATCATGTCACTGTCCCTGTCACATCTCTCATCTCCTGACATACTCTGTGCTGCTCATCACATCATGTCACTGTCCCTGTCACATCTCTCATCTCCTGACATACTCTGTGCTGCTCATCACATCATGTCACTGTCCCTGTCACATCTCTCATCTCCTGACATACTCTGTGCTGCTCATCACATCATGTCACTGTCCCTGTCACATCTCTCATCTCCTGACATACTCTGTGCTGCTCATCACATCATGTCACTGTCCCTGTCACATCTCTCATCTCCTGACATACTCTGTGCTGCTCATCACATCATGTCACTGTCCCTGTCACATCTCTCATCTCCTGACATACTCTGTGCTGCTCATCACATCATGTCACTGTCCCTGTCACATCTCTCATCTCCTGACATACTCTGTGCTGCTCATCACATCATGTCACTGTCCCTGTCACATCTCTCATCTCCTGACATACTCTGTGCTGCTCATCACATCATGTCACTGTCCCTGTCACATCTCTCATCTCCTGACATACTCTGTGCTGCTCATCACATCATGTCACTGTCCCTGTCACATCTCTCATCTCCTGACATACTCTGTGCTGCTCATCACATCATGTCACTGTCCCTGTCACATCTCTCATCTCCTGACATACTCTGTGCTGCTCATCACATCATGTCACTGTCCCTGTCACATCTCTCATCTCCTGACATACTCTGTGCTGCTCATCACATCATGTCACTGTCCCTGTCACATCTCTCATCTCCTGACATACTCTGTGCTGCTCATCACATCATGTCACTGTCCCTGTCACATCTCTCATCTCCTGACATACTCTGTGCTGCTCATCACATCATGTCACTGTCCCTGTCACATCTCTCATCTCCTGACATACTCTGTGCTGCTCATCACATCATGTCACTGTCCCTGTCACATCTCTCATCTCCTGACATACTCTGTGCTGCTCATCACATCATGTCACTGTCCCTGTCACATCTCTCATCTCCTGACATACTCTGTGCTGCTCATCACATCATGTCACTGTCCCTGTCACATCTCTCATCTCCTGACATACTCTGTGCTGCTCATCACATCATGTCACTGTCCCTGTCACATCTCTCATCTCCTGACATACTCTGTGCTGCTCATCACATCATGTCACTGTCCCTGTCACATCTCTCATCTCCTGACATACTCTGTGCTGCTCATCACATCATGTCACTGTCCCTGTCACATCTCTCATCTCCTGACATACTCTGTGCTGCTCATCACATCATGTCACTGTCCCTGTCACATCTCTCATCTCCTGACATACTCTGTGCTGCTCATCACATCATGTCACTGTCCCTGTCACATCTCTCATCTCCTGACATACTCTGTGCTGCTCATCACATCATGTCACTGTCCCTGTCACATCTCTCATCTCCTGACATACTCTGTGCTGCTCATCACATCATGTCACTGTCCCTGTCACATCTCTCATCTCCTGACATACTCTGTGCTGCTCATCACATCATGTCACTGTCCCTGTCACATCTCTCATCTCCTGACATACTCTGTGCTGCTCATCACATCATGTCACTGTCCCTGTCACATCTCTCATCTCCTGACATACTCTGTGCTGCTCATCACATCATGTCACTGTCCCTGTCACATCTCTCATCTCCTGACATACTCTGTGCTGCTCATCACATCATGTCACTGTCCCTGTCACATCTCTCATCTCCTGACATACTCTGTGCTGCTCATCACATCATGTCACTGTCCCTGTCACATCTCTCATCTCCTGACATACTCTGTGCTGCTCATCACATCATGTCACTGTCCCTGTCACATCTCTCATCTCCTGACATACTCTGTGCTGCTCATCACATCATGTCACTGTCCCTGTCACATCTCTCATCTCCTGACATACTCTGTGCTGCTCATCACATCATGTCACTGTCCCTGTCACATCTCTCATCTCCTGACATACTCTGTGCTGCTCATCACATCATGTCACTGTCCCTGTCACATCTCTCATCTCCTGACATACTCTGTGCTGCTCATCACATCATGTCACTGTCCCTGTCACATCTCTCATCTCCTGACATACTCTGTGCTGCTCATCACATCATGTCACTGTCCCTGTCACATCTCTCATCTCCTGACATACTCTGTGCTGCTCATCACATCATGTCACTGTCCCTGTCACATCTCTCATCTCCTGACATACTCTGTGCTGCTCATCACATCATGTCACTGTCCCTGTCACATCTCTCATCTCCTGACATACTCTGTGCTGCTCATCACATCATGTCACTGTCCCTGTCACATCTCTCATCTCCTGACATACTCTGTGCTGCTCATCACATCATGTCACTGTCCCTGTCACATCTCTCATCTCCTGACATACTCTGTGCTGCTCATCACATCATGTCACTGTCCCTGTCACATCTCTCATCTCCTGACATACTCTGTGCTGCTCATCACATCATGTCACTGTCCCTGTCACATCTCTCATCTCCTGACATACTCTGTGCTGCTCATCACATCATGTCACTGTCCCTGTCACATCTCTCATCTCCTGACATACTCTGTGCTGCTCATCACATCATGTCACTGTCCCTGTCACATCTCTCATCTCCTGACATACTCTGTGCTGCTCATCACATCATGTCACTGTCCCTGTCACATCTCTCATCTCCTGACATACTCTGTGCTGCTCATCACATCATGTCACTGTCCCTGTCACATCTCTCATCTCCTGACATACTCTGTGCTGCTCATCACATCATGTCACTGTCCCTGTCACATCTCTCATCTCCTGACATACTCTGTGCTGCTCATCACATCATGTCACTGTCCCTGTCACATCTCTCATCTCCTGACATACTCTGTGCTGCTCATCACATCATGTCACTGTCCCTGTCACATCTCTCATCTCCTGACATACTCTGTGCTGCTCATCACATCATGTCACTGTCCCTGTCACATCTCTCATCTCCTGACATACTCTGTGCTGCTCATCACATCATGTCACTGTCCCTGTCACATCTCTCATCTCCTGACATACTCTGTGCTGCTCATCACATCATGTCACTGTCCCTGTCACATCTCTCATCTCCTGACATACTCTGTGCTGCTCATCACATCATGTCACTGTCCCTGTCACATCTCTCATCTCCTGACATACTCTGTGCTGCTCATCACATCATGTCACTGTCCCTGTCACATCTCTCATCTCCTGACATACTCTGTGCTGCTCATCACATCATGTCACTGTCCCTGTCACATCTCTCATCTCCTGACATACTCTGTGCTGCTCATCACATCATGTCACTGTCCCTGTCACATCTCTCATCTCCTGACATACTCTGTGCTGCTCATCACATCATGTCACTGTCCCTGTCACATCTCTCATCTCCTGACATACTCTGTGCTGCTCATCACATCATGTCACTGTCCCTGTCACATCTCTCATCTCCTGACATACTCTGTGCTGCTCATCACATCATGTCACTGTCCCTGTCACATCTCTCATCTCCTGACATACTCTGTGCTGCTCATCACATCATGTCACTGTCCCTGTCACATCTCTCATCTCCTGACATACTCTGTGCTGCTCATCACATCATGTCACTGTCCCTGTCACATCTCTCATCTCCTGACATACTCTGTGCTGCTCATCACATCATGTCACTGTCCCTGTCACATCTCTCATCTCCTGACATACTCTGTGCTGCTCATCACATCATGTCACTGTCCCTGTCACATCTCTCATCTCCTGACATACTCTGTGCTGCTCATCACATCATGTCACTGTCCCTGTCACATCTCTCATCTCCTGACATACTCTGTGCTGCTCATCACATCATGTCACTGTCCCTGTCACATCTCTCATCTCCTGACATACTCTGTGCTGCTCATCACATCATGTCACTGTCCCTGTCACATCTCTCATCTCCTGACATACTCTGTGCTGCTCATCACATCATGTCACTGTCCCTGTCACATCTCTCATCTCCTGACATACTCTGTGCTGCTCATCACATCATGTCACTGTCCCTGTCACATCTCTCATCTCCTGACATACTCTGTGCTGCTCATCACATCATGTCACTGTCCCTGTCACATCTCTCATCTCCTGACATACTCTGTGCTGCTCATCACATCATGTCACTGTCCCTGTCACATCTCTCATCTCCTGACATACTCTGTGCTGCTCATCACATCATGTCACTGTCCCTGTCACATCTCTCATCTCCTGACATACTCTGTGCTGCTCATCACATCATGTCACTGTCCCTGTCACATCTCTCATCTCCTGACATACTCTGTGCTGCTCATCACATCATGTCACTGTCCCTGTCACATCTCTCATCTCCTGACATACTCTGTGCTGCTCATCACATCATGTCACTGTCCCTGTCACATCTCTCATCTCCTGACATACTCTGTGCTGCTCATCACATCATGTCACTGTCCCTGTCACATCTCTCATCTCCTGACATACTCTGTGCTGCTCATCACATCATGTCACTGTCCCTGTCACATCTCTCATCTCCTGACATACTCTGTGCTGCTCATCACATCATGTCACTGTCCCTGTCACATCTCTCATCTCCTGACATACTCTGTGCTGCTCATCACATCATGTCACTGTCCCTGTCACATCTCTCATCTCCTGACATACTCTGTGCTGCTCATCACATCATGTCACTGTCCCTGTCACATCTCTCATCTCCTGACATACTCTGTGCTGCTCATCACATCATGTCACTGTCCCTGTCACATCTCTCATCTCCTGACATACTCTGTGCTGCTCATCACATCATGTCACTGTCCCTGTCACATCTCTCATCTCCTGACATACTCTGTGCTGCTCATCACATCATGTCACTGTCCCTGTCACATCTCTCATCTCCTGACATACTCTGTGCTGCTCATCACATCATGTCACTGTCCCTGTCACATCTCTCATCTCCTGACATACTCTGTGCTGCTCATCACATCATGTCACTGTCCCTGTCACATCTCTCATCTCCTGACATACTCTGTGCTGCTCATCACATCATGTCACTGTCCCTGTCACATCTCTCATCTCCTGACATACTCTGTGCTGCTCATCACATCATGTCACTGTCCCTGTCACATCTCTCATCTCCTGACATACTCTGTGCTGCTCATCACATCATGTCACTGTCCCTGTCACATCTCTCATCTCCTGACATACTCTGTGCTGCTCATCACATCATGTCACTGTCCCTGTCACATCTCTCATCTCCTGACATACTCTGTGCTGCTCATCACATCATGTCACTGTCCCTGTCACATCTCTCATCTCCTGACATACTCTGTGCTGCTCATCACATCATGTCACTGTCCCTGTCACATCTCTCATCTCCTGACATACTCTGTGCTGCTCATCACATCATGTCACTGTCCCTGTCACATCTCTCATCTCCTGACATACTCTGTGCTGCTCATCACATCATGTCACTGTCCCTGTCACATCTCTCATCTCCTGACATACTCTGTGCTGCTCATCACATCATGTCACTGTCCCTGTCACATCTCTCATCTCCTGACATACTCTGTGCTGCTCATCACATCATGTCACTGTCCCTGTCACATCTCTCATCTCCTGACATACTCTGTGCTGCTCATCACATCATGTCACTGTCCCTGTCACATCTCTCATCTCCTGACATACTCTGTGCTGCTCATCACATCATGTCACTGTCCCTGTCACATCTCTCATCTCCTGACATACTCTGTGCTGCTCATCACATCATGTCACTGTCCCTGTCACATCTCTCATCTCCTGACATACTCTGTGCTGCTCATCACATCATGTCACTGTCCCTGTCACATCTCTCATCTCCTGACATACTCTGTGCTGCTCATCACATCATGTCACTGTCCCTGTCACATCTCTCATCTCCTGACATACTCTGTGCTGCTCATCACATCATGTCACTGTCCCTGTCACATCTCTCATCTCCTGACATACTCTGTGCTGCTCATCACATCATGTCACTGTCCCTGTCACATCTCTCATCTCCTGACATACTCTGTGCTGCTCATCACATCATGTCACTGTCCCTGTCACATCTCTCATCTCCTGACATACTCTGTGCTGCTCATCACATCATGTCACTGTCCCTGTCACATCTCTCATCTCCTGACATACTCTGTGCTGCTCATCACATCATGTCACTGTCCCTGTCACATCTCTCATCTCCTGACATACTCTGTGCTGCTCATCACATCATGTCACTGTCCCTGTCACATCTCTCATCTCCTGACATACTCTGTGCTGCTCATCACATCATGTCACTGTCCCTGTCACATCTCTCATCTCCTGACATACTCTGTGCTGCTCATCACATCATGTCACTGTCCCTGTCACATCTCTCATCTCCTGACATACTCTGTGCTGCTCATCACATCATGTCACTGTCCCTGTCACATCTCTCATCTCCTGACATACTCTGTGCTGCTCATCACATCATGTCACTGTCCCTGTCACATCTCTCATCTCCTGACATACTCTGTGCTGCTCATCACATCATGTCACTGTCCCTGTCACATCTCTCATCTCCTGACATACTCTGTGCTGCTCATCACATCATGTCACTGTCCCTGTCACATCTCTCATCTCCTGACATACTCTGTGCTGCTCATCACATCATGTCACTGTCCCTGTCACATCTCTCATCTCCTGACATACTCTGTGCTGCTCATCACATCATGTCACTGTCCCTGTCACATCTCTCATCTCCTGACATACTCTGTGCTGCTCATCACATCATGTCACTGTCCCTGTCACATCTCTCATCTCCTGACATACTCTGTGCTGCTCATCACATCATGTCACTGTCCCTGTCACATCTCTCATCTCCTGACATACTCTGTGCTGCTCATCACATCATGTCACTGTCCCTGTCACATCTCTCATCTCCTGACATACTCTGTGCTGCTCATCACATCATGTCACTGTCCCTGTCACATCTCTCATCTCCTGACATACTCTGTGCTGCTCATCACATCATGTCACTGTCCCTGTCACATCTCTCATCTCCTGACATACTCTGTGCTGCTCATCACATTATGTCACTGTCCCTGTCACATCCCTCATCTCCTGACATACTCTGTGCTGCTCATCACATCATGTCACTGTCCCTGTCACATCTCTCATCTCCTGACATACTCTGTGCTGCTCATCACATCATGTCACTGTCCCTGTCACATCCTGCATTAACCCTTCCGTGTACAGGGTTGAGCAGTGACAACGTATTTGTCAGCAATCGGGCCATCAGTGTCTGAGTGACGTCACTGGTTTCTAGCGACTTGATTGGCTGAACTCTCATGAACAATATGGCTGCCTGGTGGCTCTGTCCAGCTGCAAGTCCTGTCCACTTCACCAGGACCGGTAACATAATAGGGGGTGGGGGAGGTTACGGACAAATTCCCCTTTTTCATGTGGCTATGGCCATTAGGGGGCAGAGTTCTTCCTCTATATCATTGTACCCTGTACATGGTGTTTTACCGCTGGGCTCATGGTCCGGATTCACAGTTACGTAGTTTTCGTCTTGCGCACGTTGTTTTAAGAATTGAGCTGCTGCGCATGCGTAGTAGCTTAGTTACACTATCTACGTACCATTTCTGTATGTAGATTGCGCATGCACGGTCTAAAGCATGTACATAAGATGAAAACTGCGTAACTGTGAATCCGGACCATGAACACTGAGGAGTGACGTTTCATTGTGAATAATGTCATAGAACGCCGACTCTTTACACGGATTTCTCTGGAAAAACCAATAACGATGTTTATAAATCATCTTGTCATTATTTAGGGAGATAATAGAGACCTTTGTGTTCTCCTCCCGCTAATGACTGTTTATATCCACTCAGTGCTGAAATTAGACGCTGGCATTGGCGGCCACACGCGGTATTGGAGGACATTAGTTCATTATTTACTCCTGGCACCTGGGTCATCAGTAACACGCAGTCATCACTACCCTGATACTGCCACAATTCTGTATACTGAGAATAACCCCCAGACACAGGATTGTGGGCAGCAGCACAACAGGTGTTACTGAACTACAACTTCCAGCATGCTGTGCTGGCCTCCAGCTATTGTGGAACAACTTTCAAGCCCTGCTGAGACTTGTAGTTCTACAGTTGTGCACTTACCCCAGATATAGAGCCGGTTCCCATATAAATAAGTGCAATGGTTGCGTTAGTGTGATGGTGTGATTGCCTGAGGATAAGGGGAACACGATCACAACTTGTTGAATTTTTCATTAAACATTGTAAATACTTGTTTATATGGCAGCTACAGATAAGTCATGTATAGATGAGATGGTAACCCATAGCAACCAAATCATCAGGAGTTACCATAGCAATCAGAGATGCGACGGTTGCTAGGGGTACCAGTATATCATTGCTCCTTACACCGTTACGCTCAAACAGAAAGATTTGTAATAAAAGCACTTTATTGATAATGTGATGAAATAGAGTATATTATAATCAATGGTGGCTACATTGTTCAACCAATCAGATTCTAGGTCTTATCCTCTACAGTGTCCTAGATAAATGGTAGATGGAGGCGCGTATTCAGAGATCCGTTTTTTTTTTATGTACGCCATTATACGCACGGCCGGAGCAAGGAAACACCCACCAACAACCCCGACTCTCCTCTCTCCTGGACGTTACGAGTCCGTAGCACAGAGTATGTCATAGATAAATTGGATTACCTCTGCCCGGGAGTTTTGCACTTACCGATATCCGGAGTTGTGGTTGTCTGCTACGGTCTCGTGTTTCTGCCTGCATGGCTATCCACCTGGCTGCTCTCATAAGTGGTGGTTAACCGCTTCTCCCCCATAAGGACTGTGTTGCACTTATTATTTGGACCCTGGCTGGGTCTCTGTGGACGCGCAGCACCAGCGGGTGTGTCCCCGGATTTTTTATTCTCTCATTTTTTCATACATATATATTTTTGGGTCTGATAGCTACACATTTGATTTTTACAAATACCAAGTGACCGGTCACCCATGTTTTTCTGATTGTCTTGCAAGCTACATATGGTATATATATCAGCGTTTTAGCTATATCATCCAAGGGTATTTATTTGATTGCGTGTTTCACCCTTTTTAACAACGGCAGCATTCATTGTTTAACTCTTAGATAACAATAAAATAAAATGTATTATTTTTATAATTAACTGGTGCTTAATTCAGTTTTTATATAACACCACATGTGCCTTGAATATTAGCGCAGCACTTCATTTTTCTCTCATTCTTCTACGGATTAGCTACTCCAAGTGCAGCTGCTCCCTATTCCATCACGTGTGTTTGTATTTACTAAATATTTAACTATATATATATTTTTTTTATTTGATTAATATTTATTTTTGTGTTTCATTTTTTATTTTAATTTAGAAGTTTGCTTCTTTCTTTGAATATCATACCTGGTATATGTGCTCCGTCCGTGCGATTCTTTATAACCGCGTCTCTATGCGTTCATTTAAATGCCTCCCCCGCCCACTTTTATGTAAATTTTCCCGTACGTCGGATTTTCACGCGTATGTCCCCAAGAGCGATTCACATGGACGTCCGTTAGGCACTTCCGTGCGTATAGTCAACGTAAACTACATACATAAAGTTACTAAGCATGCGCAGTTAAAACGTACCTAAAAATACGCACGGAACTCCCCTCAAAAACGGATCTCTGAATACGCCCCGGAGTCTGGTTGCTATGGGCAACGCTTTATTAAACGGACCCTGAAATATTACATCTGTCACAGGCATATGTGGAAGGAGATATTATGGATTTATATACAGGTATTGAGGCTGTATTATCCTGATAATAGTAACGGACTTCCAGGGGTTCAGTCATAGTGATTGTCAGCTCTGCTGCCCAGGATCGTCTCCACAGCAAATAGTGATGGGGGAGATGGACTGTGATCGCAGTCAGTCCCGAGGGGCCTCACGGGGTAGAGGGGTAACGGTCAGCAGATAGTCTGGATACCATACCCCCAGCTGGGCACAGAAAGCAAAGTTCTCTGGAGACTCAATCTCCTCAGCTCCTGAGCCAGCTCCAGCATGGCGTCCCGGCCTCTCCGCTGCTCCCAGATGCGGACGGGCACTGTCCGGCCCTCCTCGCCGTCCTCCTCTTCCTCTAGGATGGAGCTCAGCTTGGGCACGCTCTTACTCCTCTCCGCCGGGGGGGTATAGGGGCAGGAG
>WWET01007372.1:9163-28455 GCA_011038615.1 Limnodynastes dumerilii
AAATCGAGAGATTTGTATGGCCAGAATGTAAAAAAAAGCTCCAGCGATTTACTAAATCCCCCCCCTAAGTAAATCCAGAGATTTGTATTTTCAGAATGTAAAAGAATGCTCCAGCGATTTAAACAACGGCGAATTAGAAAAACACACATCTCTGGCAATTTAAAAAAAGATTTTGCTTTAGTAAATCCAGCGATTTCAAAATCGCTGGTAAACTACTGCAATCTCCAGCGATTTTAGCGTAATCGACCTTAGTAAATGAGGCCCTTTGAAGCGGGTAAGATTTTCTTAATAATGTGTATAACTGAGAATAGGGCAGCAATCATGTTTATTTTGTGTTCCCTGCTTTTAGCTACAAATGGCAAGAGTATGTACAACTCAGTATGAGGCTCATCATCTGTTTTCATTTTAAAGAAATAGAACAAAAGTAAACAACAGTTGATCCAATGTTATGAATATATCACATACAGCAGTTAATAGGATTGTATAGTACATAAATACATTTTTGATCAAAATGCTTCTCATCTTCCCCATTTAATTTGAAAAAGATAGAGTATGGACTGGATCCAGGCTTACACAAAATGGGTTGTAAAACATGCACATTTTGCAAATGTGGATGCAGATGCACCTTGTTTCCAGTATGACTCTGTATCCCCAGGTTCTTGACTTACATAGTGGTTCTTTATCCATGGTGTTTCAAGCGGTAGGACAGGACGAGGCACTTGTAGACACTAATGAAGAAGGGGAAATATATGCCTAGATCCAGCCTTCCTTTGCTCACACAGAAATCTGAAGTCAGCGGCAACTTAAGTCTGGATCTAGTTCTTTGAGCATAGGAGCAGCTGCTGTGCTAATTATATTAAAGACTACTGCGGTGACAAATACAGACATTACACTGCACCGAATCCTGATTTAAAAGTAGTGCCCATTTTCCCTATACTGTGTGCAGAATACGGTCACATTCTTCGTGTGCGAGGGTGCATGCTACCAATTTCCAGCATGGGGGAGGTATTTAAATCATAAAGTAAGGGCTTGGCAAAGCGTACAATCCTTTTACACACTGGCCCGATTTGAAGTTGGGACAGTGTTTTTGTTTTAAACATTTTTTATTAGGGGTTTTCCAAAACATGGTAAATAATACATGGTACTTAATAAATTACATAATGTGGTACGTTACATAATGGACGTCACTTGAGTTGAGTTATAGCTTTCAACATGTTACAAAAGGTAGAAATTAAGACCAAAACAAAACACAACACATAAAAATATAACAGAAGCCTCCAAATCAAAATGCCCTCTCCAGCCTTGGTCCAACTAGTATTATCCCAACCACTTCTCTTTCAATTCCAACCCGCTGTTTCTCTAGGAGTAGGACCCTACACCAGTAGATCACTTCACTCCTGGGCGCAGCAATTGTCATTAGGGTAAAGCCACAGTTTATACCAGACAGCAATAGTAACAACTAACAACATGGAGAAAGTAACAAGTCACTGCATATAAAGGATCAATCCGGAGCCACCCCTAGTCCCTCCAGGTTTCTTAGAAAAAACCATGATGTTTGTTCAAAAGGTTGCATAATGTGTTTGGCTTGATCAGGCGGTAGCGACTTAAGACCCAGAATGGAGTTTATATACACCTGCACCTTGTCCAAAAACTTCCGAACTTTACCACACTCCCACATGTTGTGTATGTAGGTAGCACTGGATGCATGACACTTAACACAATTTCCGGTTTCCTCTGCCACCATATGCCTTCGCTGCGCCTGAGACACATATGCTCTGTTTATTGTTTTAAAATAGATTTCCTGCAGTTGGGACGATTTTAGTGCTTTCACTATAGAGTCAAAGTACACCAAAGGTGTTTCCACCGACTCCAACTCGGGAATGTCTTTCTTCCAGGCCCGCAAAGTGCCTGCCCACATTTTGTCCTAGTCTTCGCAAAGAATATCCGATAAGTACCGAATATGAAACTGATGAGATTTCAAAAATATTAATAATTTTCCAATTGGTGTATCCTAATAGCCGCAATCAGTATCAATCGTTTGAGCATAATGGCGTACTTGCAAGTACATATAAAAATGCCTATGCGGTATACCAAATTTGTCCTGAAGCGCATCAAAGGCATATATACGGCCACCAGGGTCAAAAACATTGCAGATGGCTTTAATCCCCTTATCTCGCCATGTCAAAAACAGTGCATTCTGCAAGCATGGCTCAAAAGCCAAGTTTCCCCATAACGTGTTATATATTGTTTTAGAACAATCCTGTTTAAGAATTCTATGAATGCCTACCCAAGAGTTGTAAGAGTCCATAAACAAAATGTTATCCTTCACCTTGTCAGGGATCTTGTGTTTCGGCAGATGCAATAATGCTCCCAGTGCTAAGGGCAAGACAAGTAACTGTTCTAACGCCAAGTTGGTATACGTGTTCTTATGAAGCAACCAGTCAGATATGTAGCGGAAATGCGCTCCGAAAATAAATTTTTGTATGTCAGGGAACCCAAGGCCTCCATGCTTCCTAGGAAGCCTCAATCTAGCTTTTGCAACTCTGGGTTTTTTATTATGCCAGATAAATTTAAGAAATTTCTGTGTGCATCTGCTGATGTCTAAGTGTGACGGTGAAATGGGGAGCATTTGGATGAGATATGATAACATAGGGAAAATTACCCCCTTGATGACTGCTATCCGCCCCAGTAGGGAGAGAGGTAAGTTGGCCCATCCCTGTAATTTGTCTGCCATAGCAGTTAATATCCTGTCATAATTAGCTTTATAGAGTGTTCGAGATGTGGGCGTGATATGTATGCCTAGGTACCGAAGCTGAGAATGTGTGAGCCGAAAACTTTTGGTGATCAGATCGAGAGTAGCCAGAGGTGGTGACTTTGAAAGCAGCATCGCCTCCGATTTTGTGAAATTAACCCTGAAGCCTGAGAATGAACCAAATAATTGTATAAGGGACAACACTGCCGGGATAGAGCCATGCAGCTGAGACATAAATAGCAGCATGTTATCCGCAAACATGGCTAACTTAAGCTCCATACCATTAATTTTTATCCCTACAAAGTCAGATAGATTACGTAATGCCACTGCCAGAGGTTCGAGAGCAATCGCAAACAGGAGTGGTGATAAAGGGCACCCCTGTCGGGTACCCTTTTGGATAAAGAAGGCTTCAGAGGCAACTCCATTCCCCATGACACAAGTATATGAATTATCATAAAGTGCATTAAGCAACAGACCAAATCCCTCCGGGAACCCAAATGTATGCAATGCTTCCTGTAAGTGATCCCAGGTCACCATGTCAAACGCTTTTTCTGCGTCAAGTGACAGGATCATCCCTGGGTCACTCCCTGCATAACTTTCAGCCCACTGCACCGCGCCTAGCACTTTTCTTATGTTCACCACCGAGTGTCTGCCCCAGATAAACCCCGTTTGGTCTGGATGAATTATGTTTGGCAAAATAAACTTAAATCTTTCAGCTTTAATTTTTGTAAATAGTTTATAATCGTTGTTTAGTAATGAAATAGGTCTGTATGATGAAGGCAAATCTAAAGCTCTGCCTGGTTTTGGCAAGACTTTTATAGTTGCAGCGTTAAAGTATCTAGGGCTGACGAAAAAAACTTTGTCAGCGTTTCACCAATTTCCGGAGCTAACAGCTTAAAAAATTCACTACCATATCTATCCGGACCTGAGACCTTCTGAGGCTTCAGCATTTTTATCGCTTTTTGCACCTCGCAAAGAGTAATTGGTTCCAATGGTGTTTGCGCCTGAGATTCTGTGATCTGAGGTAAGTTGTTCTCCCAAAATTTGATTTTATTTTCTTGGTTTAATGGCTCCTGCATATATAGCAGTTCATAGTAATTCTTGAAAATGTTTATTATATCTTGGCTTTTATGTTGCAAGGTACCCCTCACGTTCCTAACTGCTGCAATACCCCTCTGTCTCCTATCTCCCTGTAGAAGATTGGAGAGTAACCTTCCTGGTTTATTACCCCCCTTATAAAAATTATATTGCTTTCGAGCTGCACTACTATCTCCTAATTTGCCCAGTACCCCTTCAAATTGTAGCTTTGTAACATTAAATTGGTATAAATTAGCTGGTGACGGAGTTGCAAGATATACGTGATAGGTGTCCGTAAGAGCTTGCTGCGCCTGAAGGTATTCTGCATTAATCTCTTTCTTATACACGGATACGAAAGATATTATGGCTCCCCTTGCAACAGTTTTGAATGTTTGCCAGTACAACTGTGGCTCATCTATGTGAACTTGGTTGGAGTGTTTAAATGTTGCCCAAGTAGCTTTGAGCCTGTCTCGAAATTTTTTATTGTTCACTAAATAGTTTGGGAACCTCCATTGTGCACAACCTGTCCCAAAATGATCCCCTTCAAGTTGCATCCAGGCTACCGCATGATCCAATATAGTAATGGGCTCAATTGTTTTTTGGGTGTGGGGAATAAGGGACTCTGACACTAGTAGATAATCCAGCCTTGCTAGAGTGCGGTGGGCCATGGACAGGCAAGTGTAATCCCTGGTCCCTGGGTGCCGCACTCGCCATATGTCCACTAAGTGTAGTTTCCTAGGAAACTGAGTTACCCCAAACTTAGGATGTTTCTGCGTGCCTCGAACCCCAGTTTGCCTGTCCAACCTAGGAGATGCTATCAAGTTAAAGTCTCCCCCCACGATTAGCGGGACATCCACATAGACACTTAAGAGAGAGACAAGCCCCTGAAAGAAAATTTTACTATACCCGTTTGGATCATAGAGATTACAGATAACAAAGTGCGATTTGTTTAATGCAAGGTCTAATATGAGATACCTTCCCTCCTGGTCTAGTCGTTGGCCGAAAATTTCGTAATCAATATTTTTGCGTATCAGTACAGCAACCCTCCTCGCTTTTGAGTTGTAAGGGGCGGCAGATAGCAATTTATATGCGCCACAATTCAGCTTAAGCAATTCTGTTTCAACCAGGTTTCCTGTAATAGAATAATATCTAATGCTAATTTCCTAATATACGCAAACATACGCTTCCTTTTAACTGGTGAATTAATTCCCCCTACGTTCCATGTACCGACTTTAAGACTAGCCATCATCACAAGTTACAAAGGTACCGTTCTAGACATAACTCCAACCCACCCTAACAATAGAGTATTGACCAAAAAAAAAAAAATAGATCATCACACGTCTGAGAAGCAGCATGTAAGCTGGGAGCTTCCACAACTTAAACCAAGGCAGTATACTGGAGAGAAGCATGAAAAACAAAAGAAAAAAACACTAAACACATAAAACATGTTAAACATTAAAGTCCGGGAGTAGGGAGTAGACCCCCCTGCTCCATCAAATTAGAAATACTCTCTTCCGGGAGGAAAAACATACGGCAACAAATATTTGCAATACTTGCAGTAAGTTGTCCAGCTCCGTTGAATATTCCGACCCCAGGCATAGAATAGTACAGTAGTCAACAAAGTTCCTCTGGACTTGCAGTATGGGAACCATCAGGAAGTACATCTCTCAGTGCTTGGATAATCCATCTGCCAGTAGTACAATTCACCCATGGGGCGAATTCACTCCATGGGGCCATGCGATGACATAGTGCCTGCGTTTCCCTGCTCCAGGTAAGTGGATGCTTCTTTCGGAGAGAGGAAATCTTTATATTCCTTGCCATAGAAGAGTCGCAGACGCGCAGGATATATCAAGGCAAATTTCCGGCCTGCGTTCACCAGGTTGGTACATATAGGGGAAAATTCCTTCCGCAATCTTGTTACCTCTGTAGAATAATCCTGAAATAGTTGTAATTTGTAGCCTTCCCAGGTTATGTCAGATACATGCTTGCTGGCACTCCACAAAGCGACTTTATGTAAGTAGTAAAACATTTGAAAATCACAGGACGCGGGCGAAAATTAACCAAGTCCCTTGGCGGCCCCAGGCGATACGCCCTTTCAACAATCATGCCTGCACACTCTTGATCAGCTTTTAGTATAGGGGGTAAAGTGGTCACAAGAAATGCATGCAAGTCAGAGCCTTGAAGCGTTTCAGGCAATCCGATCACCCGCAAATTGTTGGTCCTTGTAGTAATTATCGGTGCACTTCTTTATCTGTGATATATCTTGAAATATGTCACCCACGTGTTGTTCTAGTACTTGCACTTTCTGGGAAGTGTGCAGGAGTTGTTCTTTAATTTCTTGTACTGCAGCGCTGAAGGTCTGTGCTTGCGCCTGGAGGAGGGGTCCCATAGTATCATTGATGGCCTTTACGACGTCCTCATATGTTATGGGTGTTGGTGTTGTAGGGGCCACCTTATCATTTGGAGGGGTTCTTACAGGGGATAACTGTGGCGGATTATCTGCCCTTGGGGAGACAGAATCTCCGGAGCGCTCCGTTCCCGCCATACCTGAGGCCACCGCCGCCATTTTGTGAGGCCCTCTGCCATCCTGTCTTGTTTTTGGTGCTTTAGCCGGCATAGTAGATGCGAGGAATTTGTCCATCAGCATATGATGTGCACCGGAGGATACCACGGCGCCTTGTTCGCACTCTGTGGTTGAAAGGTACTGATTAGAGGACTAAAGGAGCTGTGTCAGGCAGAGCTGAAATCTCCGACGACCGCTCACATGTCAGACCGGATCCGGAAACTGGGACAGTGTTTTAATGTTAAGGTAGGGTCCTGTTAGCAGAAAGCCTTAAGTGTGAAGGGGTGGTCTCCCTTCACACATAATCAAATTGGATCATGCAGTGACCTGAAATAGGACCTCCGCAGTTTCCTATGTTACTTTTATATCAGGGTCCGGACCACTTTTTTTCAGAATTTTGCAAGACGGTTATGTCATGAAATGTTTTTAATAAATAGTTAACAAATAACTTCCCAAGGCTAAAAGCTGCACAAGTATGCCAATTCTGAGCCTGAAACCTGTTAAAGTTTTTGTTATTTATTATTTTCATTATTTTATTGAAAACTTTAAATTCTAATTCTTTGTTTAATTATGAATTACAAACTGTTGGGTAGTAAAGTATCTCTGTCATTTAGGAATAGGAATTTCAAGAATCCTTTTGACCTATATAGCACACCGGAAACAATGCGTGTTTAGTACTTACTAAGTTTTTGGTGTGATTCAGCTCTTACAGTGACTCACAGAATGTTGCAGGCTGTAACCTGAACCTCCCTGCTACGTCATTGTTATTCTGGTTCTTGAGGCGTTTGGGGATTAGCAATTTGCTGTAAGTGAAACTGTTGTCGTGTTTTGTACCGTCAGATGTTTGAACATTCTTGACCTTTGCTTGTATTTCATTGGTATCCAGTCTGAAATTTATACATTTAATTTTTAGTGTACAAAAAATAATCTTAAATGTTGTTTTTAGACATACAAACCCAGGTGTCAGGGCTTTTGTTCCAACTGTCCTAATATCTACATTTGTATAAAGAAAAGGAAAGGAAGAGATGGTTGAGCACTTTAATGCTTACGTAATATATATCAGGGAACTCTGTCTATGCATAATGTCCAAGCACCTGACATAGTTTGCTAAGAGCTAACCAATGCACCCTGAACTCACCCTAGCAAATAGCCTCTTCTTTTACACAGAGCATTTGTGTCACAGAAAATACGGTGGTCACGATGGGTTTCATCAAGATTGGTATTGACAAATTACCTAAACGCAGAATATATCCACTGATCTGGAACCCCTGATCAGTGACAAACCCGGCCGGAGGACAGGGGGGCATGGCCACACCACCTATTGGGTTCTTCGGGGTATTATCCCTGGTGGTCTAAAGACCATATTACGCAGCACATATACAGAACAAAACCGCAGACTATGTGGTCTGACCAAATCTGTTTCTGTGAATGATATGACTTAACATATGCAACACTATCATTCACAGAAACAGGTTTGGTCCTATAAAGCTCCTATACTTGCTTGTCACACTGAGCTGCTGTTAATGTATGGGCCGCTACTGTTGGCAGTCCCTCTAGGCTAATATTTGCCAGCCAGTCCCTGCTCACAAAATTTGCTGCAGATGCAGGTCGCAAAACCAAATGACAGATTTTGAGGCAACCAAGGAGACGCGTACAGGACAGAACAGAGAATGTAATAGGACAGGAACACCAGAATGCAGAGCAGGATACACTGCAATGATGAGCATTTTACACTAGAATGCTGAGCTAGATATAGAGGAATGCTGATCAGGTAACATCAAAATACAGAGCAGGATACACAGGAATGCTGAGTAAGATTCTCTGGAATGCTGAGCAGGATACACTGGAATACAGTACATGTAGTAGCACAATGAACTTACAAGGAGTATGCACAATGAAACCACAGAGAGAATCCACAATAGAAAATACACTGGACAAGAATATACAGGAGTACAGGGAACCTATGTGAGCCTATTATCCACATAATTATTGTACCAGACACAGCTGAGCTCTAGGAGATGAGTAGGTGCGAGCTGCTGGAGGTTTCTAGGTTTTTTTTTTTTTTTCAAATAGAATTTTTATTGGTACACATTGTCATACATGCAACAGAATGAATACAGAGCTTTCTTATTCTGCAATGCACAGGAAATATTATTCAAAATATGAAAAGTAGCATTGAAAAAGCCAATGAGAAGCAGTCCATAACAATAGAAAGTCACTTACGAGTAAACACTGAGCGAACTCATGTTCATTTAAGACTGATCCCCATGTCACACCTTCGAGCCGCGTGTCTCACAATAACATATAGAGCTATTATTCCAGCATGAAAGGTAGGCCTTCCATTACCTGCCTCAAGGCATACCATGTTGTATATTGAAAGGAGGAGTGTAGTTTATTTCTTATGGCATGGGGGAGAGTGTTAATATATGATTCCCATATCACAAAGAGAGCCTCTGTTTTCCTGTCTTTATCCAAGACAGCTTCAAGCCAATCTATTCGAAAGAGAAAATGCAATTTTTCTCTGAATAAATTAAAAGGTGGGGGCGAAGAATCAACCCAGGATTGTAGGATTGACTTCTTGGCTGCTGCACTTACAATTAATAGAAGCCTTCTACTGCTCTATGCCCCTCAGGGAGTAATCCAAATTTTGCCCATTACGTGAATGGCACGTGATTTAATAAGTGCGTGTTTGCAAATATTTGGCCTGCAGCCAAAATCTTCTCAAGCTTGGACACCCCCATAAACAGTGTAGCAAATCTGCCTTAGGACTATCGCATTTGCGACAAGCGTGTGTATTAGAGACACCCCTATTAAAATGTTGAAGTGACAATCCGGAATTTAGAAGGGGTGCTCCCTCAACAGTATTTAACCCACAAGAAAATAAATGCTCCTATCTTATTTCACATTTCTTACACCCTGATTCTTTACAACCTTTAACATTCTCACAATTATAGGATAAATATCCAGGAACTAGAATTCCTTTTTATTCTTATCTACAAGCCAGAAGTTATATAGACAAAAACCTACATTTAATCTCAACTTCAGGAGATATTGTGGTTCTGGATGACATGCTACGACGTTGAACCTCATCTCCCTTCTCAATCGCTAAAATATACTCTGAAATATGAAATACAGTGAATCTGGACTCCTTAATGAATGGAATGGCAAAATGGCTTCCAGAATTTCCAGATTTTACACTGTCAGAAATATTAAAAGCCCAAAAAAGAATGGAAAAATCCTTAGTATCCAGCAGCTATAGAGAACTGACTTTTAAAATTCTGCACAGAGCATATTTAACACCCAAATTAAGGTTTATAATTGGACGTTCAACTAATTCTAATTGCCTCAAATGTCAGTAACCAGAGGTGGATCTTTTACATTGTTTGTGGTCCTGTTCTAAGGTGCAGATTTTTTGGGGTGCTTTAGCGGAGTATATAAAACATAAGTTAGGAATTTTTTTTTACACCTTCTGTGGGATGGGTATTTTGGGATTTACATGACCAGAATATAAAATGAAGGGTGACAAAGGGAAATAGAAAACTTCTGCTCATAATTGCGGCAGTAGCAAAAAAAGCAATACTCTCTCAATGGATCTCACCAGATCCTCCATCTATACATATGATGACCAGTAGATTGGCATTCTTCTATCAGATGGATTGGATAGAAAGTGGGAAGAACACGGAATGCCTGGTGGAGCAATTCTGTAATACCTGGCTACCATACATTGGTACTCTGCCTTAGCACTACAGAACTTTGCTACGAAAAGCTTTTCAGTTAACCTCATGGTATAACTTAGAATTGTTAAGTGGACGTACTCCTTTTTGAATCTGACCACTGGACTATCCCAATACCTATATGCCTTAGAAAACTAGAGACAGAATATTATTTTGTAAAATGTTATCAAATACTACCAAACTAAGCTTTCTGTACCATTAATAGTTACCCCCCACTTATGTATATTTTAAATATCATGTAGTCATTTCTTAGGATAGATATTGATATATATCTTTAGTATTAATATGGTACATGTATATGGTATACATATTTACAGCTTATGTAGACTCCACATCCATGTATGTTTTACATGTTACTTTATCATTAATTCTGATGGATAATGTTACCTATTTCTGTAATTGCTATGGAAAACTTCCAATAAAAATGTTATTACAAAAAAAAAAAAAATAAAAAAAAAAATGTGGAAGTGGAGAACAGTAAGTGTAGTGGAATAGCTTCAATAACATGTCATGGTATTGAAATGAGGTTAGAGCTTTCCTCGAGTAATTAAGTGCCCTTGAAAGGTCTTTACATGAGAGATTCAGGAATAGGGAGGACCACAGAGAGCCTAGAATGGACATTTTCATGTGCCAAAGGTGTTTGCAAGAACCTTGTCTTTGCAAGTGGTTTGAAAGCATTACATCTAGTATTCATTCTTTGTTTATTGAGAAAACCACGTATACATATCAATAGTATTCACAGAGACAGGAATGCTAAGACAGTGCTTGTTGATTTCTGCAGCAGGAGGGCCTACTTCATTTGTCAGAGCATTAATCGCATACGTATTAACAGGTTTCTCAACAAAAATATGGTTAGACATGGTAATGACGTAGTAGAATTTGTTAACAAAAATAACAGTCTGAAGAAAGAGAGAGGAAAAGAAATAAGGGGGGAGGAGATTAGGAAGGGGAGAGGACCAATGGAAGTGAGTTTTTCATAGTGTAGGGAGCGGGGGGTGTACCCAGACTACTCACCAATTGGAGCGCATCTGTGTGTGTACACAATTCAGGAGGTCCAGGAAGCTAGGTATTCTTTTGGACTTTATCTTCGGCATAAGGTCTGGATTGAAGGTAACAGATGCGAGGGGAGAGTGCTCCCCTTGCTCTTACCTAGTTTAGCCTCCATACGCTCGGCAAACCCTACCTAACTTTTGTGTTTGTTCCCACGGCCGTCTGTACGTTTATTGCATATAAACGACGCTTAGCACGCCCATACTGTACAATTTAAATGGCTCCCCCCCCCGCCTATATTCCTTAACTCCAGCTTCCATACGAACTTCGTAGTATAAACACGCCCCTTTGTTGGTAAAAACGCAAAGTATACGGACGCCCGAATCACCGTTACGAAAACCAGTGTGTTACTACCGGAAGTTGTCACTAGGCGCATGCGTGGTGCATTTTTTCTGCCGAATTTACGCTTATGATCAGCGTTAGCTCGCATGCGAGCGTAGGTCTGGATCAGGCCCCAGGTCTGGAGGTCCTTTTGCAGCTCTGCTAGGAGTGGAAGAAAGTTAACGTCATACAGAGATTCAAATGAGTTTGTTATATTCACAGTAGCAAGAAAACAGGCTGCACTTCTAATTCAACATATTAAATGTGTGCAAGTGTATATATAAATAAAGAGGTGCAGCAAAGGACCAAAGTGACCACTATGTAACTACAAGGAACAAAAGAGAGGTCTAGCGCTCCAAACAAACATTATTTATGTGTGTCAGCACATAAATAAAAAGGAGGTTTAGTTCACAATATAACTATATTGGGTTAAGCTCACCTGCCCAGCATCAAGGCACATATAGCAAATGGATAGGGACTCCCCTATAGGAAGTGCCTTGACGCTGGGCACATAGTAGCAGTCTAACCACGCATGCCACATGGTGACATAGGCAGTGAATTTGTCACTGGCAGTGGAGAGGTTGTTATCCATAACAGCATAAAAATCAATATGTTCAAACCATTCTTTGACCATTGGTGGAGTGGTGGAACGCCAGTGACATGGGATCATTGCTGTGGCTGCGTTGGCCAAGTGCTTTAAAAGGGAGGACTTATATTGTGAAATAGGCATATCTATATATGAGAGAATCCAGAAGTACGGTCCTTCAGGGATATGAGGTCCCACCAGTAAAGCTGAGGGGCCGTAAGCAGAGCTTTCCGATATGTTCTACTGCGCATGCGCAGTAATTTTGTAACGTAATCTACGTTACTTGTTGCAACGTAGATTGTGTATACGTGGTCTTAAACACCGCCGCGTTTACAGAGAGATGATGCGGCTTTGCTTCTATCCTGTAGTCTGTGCTTGTCAGTATTGCAAAGGGTGGAGATCTCCAAATACAGGCTTCACCATGGCTTGCAACATTTCAAGAATAGCTTTAATGAAGATCTAGGGTTCACAGAAGAACGTTGTTGGCTGAAATTTTAATTTTGGAATGCCCAAACCCTATCCCCTCAAACTCTCTCATCTCTTCTTGAATAGAAGGTGAGAAAGGGGGCAATCCTGTCTTGTTCCCCTCTCTATCTGAATTGGGGGACCCCGTGAGCCATTAATCAAGAGACAAGAGGTTGAGTCGGTGTATAGAAAACAGAGAATAAGGTTGATAAAAGTTGGGTCAATTGCCTATATTCCAGCACTTACATCACGTGTGGCCACGTCACCATGTCAAAGGCACAAGTTGTGTCTAAACTAAGAAGCATGTTGTCTGTGTTTGAGTTGGCACACAAAGATATGGTGGCCGCAATAGCAGTGAAAATAGCCTTGACTGATTGCATTCCCTGGATGAATCCCACCTGATGACTAGTGAGTATTTCCAGTAGAAAAAGCTGCAATCTATTGGCAATAATTTTACTGAGGATATTATAATGAAGGTCCCTGTCAGGTGTAGGGATGAGGGTTGTGTTAGCCAAATTAAAGGAAGGGTATAGGGCTGATTCTGTAAAAGCGGCAAGCCTGAAGATATGACTCATACCATGTGTCAGAAGGGTCATTAACATAGGCCTGGAAGGCATCAGAAGATGCTCTACATTAGGCTTGATATTGTGCACTTTCCTGGCTCTTTTTCTGGGACACATATCTCATAATATGGCCTCGTATGACTGGTTTGGAGGTTTCCCACATTAGAACGGGTTTGTCCCAGTGTTCCAGATTGGTGTCTATATAATCCCTTCAGTGAGCCATTAGCTGTTCCTTAAAATCGGAGGAATTATAAAGATATGAGGGGAAGCGCCAAAATCTCTCTCTAGGGGGAGAGCTAAGGAGTGGAGTGATAGAGATACAGGGGCATGGTTCAAGACCATAATATCTTCAATGCACGCACCTGCTAAGTTTTGTACCAAACTGTCTGCCAACAGAAGATAGTCTATTTGGGAGAATGAGTGATAAATGTGGGAGTGAAAGGTATATTTTCTATCATTGGGGTTAAGCAATCACCAAGGATGTGTAAGCTGGAGGGTGGATTGTAATAGAGAGAAACTTCTACCCATTGAGTGCATGGAGTTCACCACAGAAGGGGATTTGTCAATCTTAGGATTGGCAACCACATTGAGATCGCCGACGACTAATAAGTCATAAAGCTGCCTATTTGCAAAAATTGGGAGAAGCAATCCTCACAGATGATACATATCTTGACATGGAAAGGGGCTCCATACCAGAAACCTGGAAGGGAGTCAATACTGAGTGAGACACACGGCATATCAGCAACCCTGAAATAATGCTGAGACTAAGTGAGAAAAACAATAAACCGTTACATTCAGCTATGACAGTTGTATTGCAATGCATTATTTTGTATAAACAATGTGTATATATATATATTTTTTTTTTTTTGAACTAAGAACAATGTGGCTGTTCTCGGGGTATAGTCCAAGAAGCACCAAGGAAACAGTGCAAAGTAACTTATGAACCATGATAATAATAACCAGGAAAACAATCTCATTATTCCAATAAGTTGGAACATTAGGAGCCCACAGTTATCCATAGATAAATCCCAATTCTCTACCCAGGAAGTGACCAGGGTGATTGATTCCCCCAGGCAAAGTTTAGCAATAGAATTGTAGCAAAGGAACGGGGTACCCCATTTATCCAAAAGGAAAAGGAACTGTAAACCTAAGTGTATCACATAAACCTTTCCATAGTAGGGTACATTATTACACCTGTGGTTGATCTTGTGCTTGCAGGTATTCTTTAGCCAGTTGTGGATCAGTGAAAAACACTGCGTTCCCACGATCCATAATTCTCAATTTAGCTGGACAGAGCAACGTGAAGCCTTGGTTTCTGTTGATTAGACTACGACATACCTCAAAAAAGACTTTGCGTTTTTGAGTGACCTCTATTGACTAGTCTTGAAATAAAACAACAGTATTACCATCTACCTCTAGTTTAGGAATTTGACGGAAACCTCTCAGCACCTTCTCCTTCACTCTGAAGTCCAGAAATTTAGCAATTGTTGATTTCGGGGGCCTGGTCTTTCTGAGCCCATCCTGTGGGCGCGTTCTACTTGCACCTCATTCAGGGGATCATAAATGCCTAGTGCCGTAGGGATTAGTTTGGTTATATAATCCATAAATGCGGGACCCTTTACTGATTCTGGGATGCCTATAAAACGCAAGTTATGTCTGTTTCTATTCTCTAGATCGGTGGTCGGCAATCGCGGCTCTTTCAGCCGTTTGCTGCGGCTCCCTCCTAGGGGGCTTAGGTCACGCTGCCCCCCTGAACCGTGGGCTCACACAGACACCGGCCGCATCTGATAACGGATGTGGTTGGCATAATGATACTGGATATACAGGGCTATGAGGCAGCGTTATTCATTGAAATAGATTTGGTCCTACAGGGCTCCTGTAGGAACCCTGTATATCTATTACATGCACCGTGCCACAGAGGTAGGAGCAGAAGCAGGAGGCAGAAGATAAAGACAGGTAAGTGAGTTTTTAATTTAAAAAAAGTTTATAGTATATAAGGAACACAAAGGAGGCTGAAATTCATGTAAAGGGACATGAAGGAGGCTGATATACATATAAAGGGGCACAAAGGAGGCTAATACACATATAAAGGGCACACAAAGGAGGCTAATACACATATAAAGGGGGCACAATGGAGGCTGATATTCATATAAAGGGGCACTAAAGGAGGCTAATACACATATAAAGGGGTCACAAAGGAGGTTGATATACTTATAAAGGGGGCACTAAAGGAGGGTAATACACATAAAAAGGGGCACAAAGGAGGCTAAAACTCATATAAAGGGGGCACAAAGGAGGCTGATATTTATATAAAGGGGGCACAAAGGAGGCTGATATTCATATAAAGGGGGCACAAAGGAGGCTGATACACATATAACGGGCACAAAAGGAGGCTGGGCAAATATCAGGGGAACAAAGGAGCAGGTTCATTAATTTCATAAATGCAACACACTATAGTTTTTTTTATACATAGCGTAAAGGTAAAAAATTATATATGCAGAGTTATCTTCATTTTAAATGTTAAAAGGGTTTTGTGGCTCCCGAGGTTTACTTTTCTGGGTGTAACGGGACCAAATGTCAACCTTGTCAACAATTGAGTTCTTAGGCCATCCCAAGAAAAGTTCAAAATATGATCTGTAGAGATTAGCGAAGGAATCCACTCCAGTGGTGTTGCTTTATAATAGTAGATAAGTGACTTGCAGGATCAAGTATAGAAATTGCAGTATATGCAGACCTGGGAGCAAACTTTTTAGCTCTTATATCCACGTACTCTTAAAGGGTTAAGTATGTCCATACAGATCCCATCCAAACAAACATGGGGCAAACGTGTAGGCAAGGGAAATAAAACTGGAAAGAGATGGCACTTGTAATCCAGAATGACTTAAAAATGGGACCCAGTGAGCAGATAGTGCAGTCTAGGTATAATGGACTGACTTGGGCGGGTATCCGCTCTGGGTTTCCGAGGACGTGATAGTGGTGGTTCAGCGAGGTAGCGGAAGCTTGGAGCCTTAATATAGGTTTTGCTCATGAGTCAGTGGGCAAAGGGATTCAGGCTTGACGTGGCTTGGACCAGGACTAGAACTAGAGCAAGACTTGACTAAACCTGGACTGGGCCAAGACTGGAACTGGAAGAAGGCTTGACTGAACCTGGACTGACCAGGAGTGGAACTGAAACAAGACTTGGCTTGGGGTGGACCAGGTGACCTGAACTGGAATAGGGTTAGACTTGACCTGTGCTGGACCAGGTGAGTTGAACTGGAACAAGAGAAGACTTGACCTGGGCTGGACCAGGTGGCTTGAACTGGAACAAGATTAGACTTGACCTGGGATGGACCAGGTGCCTAGAACTGAAACAGGATTAGGCTTGACCTGGGCTGGACCAGGTGGCTTGAACCGGAACAGGATTGACAGTCTGCAGACAGCTGAGGTCTTAAGGCTGGAGCAATACTCTGCAGTCTGTTGAACAGGATAGGCAGTCTGCAACAGCAGAGGTCTTAAAGCTGGAGCAACACGCTGCAGGCTGGTGAACAGGATAGGCAGCATGCAACAGTAGAGGTCTTGAAGCTGGAGCAATACTATGCAGGCTGTTGAACAAGATAGACAGTCTGCAACAGCAGAGGTCTTGAAGCTGGAGCAATACTCTGCAGTCTAAGAGGAACCAGGCACCCTGAATGAACAAGTTGTTCTGGCATTGAGAACTCAGTGCTCTGGGTTTTAATAGTGAGAGTGGGCACGCCTGGAGAGAGATGCTGACAGGCGGCACTTGAAGTGGTAAGTCCTGCTTTTTGTGACACTAGGTGATATATATGTCAGAGCTGCATCCAAAACCTCTGCTTTTTTTGTTTTTTGTTTTTTTCTTCTTTTCTTTACTTTTGGGGTGAGGGGGGCCAAGAGGTATGCCACTCTTAATATTGATCTGAATACCAACTCCTGGCAGGTGAGATTCAAAATGGTGTCCCCGTCAGTATAGATTAGGGCACATGACTATGCCTCCACAGCCTCCTCAAGGCTAGTCCCACAGGCCTGATACAGTTGCAGTCCCCACATAGAATGAGGGATTTCCGAAATAGGGACATCCAAAAGTTCCTTTTTGGATGTCCCTATTTCGAATACCCCTCCATTGAAGAAATTATTTTTTCAGAATGGGTGAGTATGGCGATCGACATACCTGCCCATTCCTTTTCGGAAACACTGCTGCCGGCGCCGCTACCGCAGGACCTGGACCACAGGAAAGGTGAGTAACCTCTCCAGGGTTAGGGTCAGGCTGCGGAGAAGGGAGGGTTAGGGTCAGGCTGTAGGGGAGGGAGGGTTAGGATCAGGCTGCAGGGAAGGGAAGGTTAGGGTCAGGTTGCGGGAGATGGTGGGTTAGGGTCAGGCTACAGGAAAGGGCGGGTTAGGGTAATGGAAGGGGAGGGTTAGGGTTAGAATTAGGGTAAGGGTTGGGGTAGTTTTCAGGCTTACCTTTCGGGGCCACGCGTTCGGAGCTCCGTGGATCGATTGCTATGCCTCATCGAGACATAAGCAATCGAAATCTCAGCCAGTTCGAAACTGGCTGGGAGAAAACGGCCCTATCGAAATAGGACCATTCTTTCCAGGGACCCACAACTGGCCTGATAGCACTTTTAACAAGAGGCCTTGAAGCAGCTCCAGACAAGCCTCCTCCTGGAAAGGCAGCACCGACACACAAGCAGATGGATCTGCAACAGCTTCTCTTCCCCACCGCTGCTAAGATGGCGCCTCTCCACGTGGCCCCGCCTGGACAGCCAAGGCCAGGGATCAAGACCTTCCCCTCGAATGATCCGACTTACCGCCAGCCATCATCTCCTCCGCACACCACTTTTGCCTCAGCCGGATCAGGAGGTAAACAGATGACTTGGCCACGCTGGGACAGGTAGCCTAAGGGGCTTCAACAGGCTTTGGCGCGAGCCTCTTCTTACTGAGGCTGACTCCGGGGGAAATATGTGAAACAGAGTCTCTTCTAAGGGGTTCTGCCAGCTGGGGTGTTCGGCACTCCACTTAGAGCCTGTTTTGAGGCCCAGGGAATCCGATGCCTCTGGATGTAAGGGGGGTCCAACGGGAGCTAAGCTAAAATGCTGCCTCCATGGTGCGCTGCCTCACCAGAATTCTCGTTTCTAGGTTTCTTATCATAGTGCCGAAGCAGTGGCTGAAAGCAGTGTGGAAAAGGGACAGGTGAGTGCTGCAACGACAACTTGATAGTTATAAAGGACAGGATAGTCTGCCACTAATCTTCAATACTGTACCTTGCCTAAATTTAATGTATAGCTTCTGATTTTTTTCTTTCTTTGCTGTGCTGATGAAAGAACCGCCTCTCAATTTCTTCCACCTGTCAAGGATGCTGGGAAGTAAATCACTGAAATTGGAACTCTATGTAGAAAGCTCTTTGGTATGAGATGTATTAGACTCAGGTAGCAAAGTGTCAGGCCCTTGGAAATGTACACTGATGGGAGAGTGATGAGAAAAGCACATATGTAGCAATGTGTCAGAAACTCAGAATAGCACATATGTAGCAATGTGTCAGGATCTCAAAATAGCACATATGTACCATGTCAACATAATGGGGGCAGCCAAAGTTAGTTTACTGTTCGGGTTGACATTACATAAGTAGAAAGGTTTTAAAGGACAATGCTAGTTATTTATTGTAACATTGGCCATGCAACTCTGTAACTGATCATGTAACCTAATATAAGTTTAATTCTTAAAAATCGTTAAAAAAGTTAATCACATGGCCTTGTAAATGTTACAAGTTCTATTGAATCTTAGGCAAATTAGAACCAATTAGGACATTTGCAAAATGCAGGACATTTGATCATAGAATAGCGGCGTCGGAAGATTTTAGAGAGGGACGAGTCCCATTCAGGAGCTGGTCCAGTGTGAGTGTTTGGTAAAGGGCAGGAGACTGTGTAAGTGCTATATTTATTTGTCCATCTATTGACTGTTATGTAAAGTATTTCTGATTCCCTTTTACTGATTATCAATACGTTTGATCATTATGATCATGATCATGCCCAAAATTAATGCAAAGTGCCTGGTTATTGTGGCAGAAAGATTGTAAGCCCCATGCTAGGAAGGGGGTAACCATCCTGAGTACTGGAGGGGTCTCCACTTCTTTTTTTATTTTTTTTTTATTTTTTTTTTTTTTGAAAGGTGGGGTCAGGCTTTT
>WWET01007372.1:36774-48894 GCA_011038615.1 Limnodynastes dumerilii
TGTGACCAGCTAGAGGAGGGTACCATTTTTCAAAAGAAAAGGTGTAATAGAACACGAGGGCATGGATATAAACTGGAGGGCGGTAGATTCAAAGGAAATGTGCGGAAAAATTACTTCACTGAAAGGGTGATAGATAAATGGAATATTCTCCCGTCTGAGGTGGTTGAGGCCAATACAGTAGAACAATTTAAACATGCTTGGGATAAATATAAGGGTATCCTAAATTGTAACCCCAATTGAGGGTAAATAGGGTCTAGGGTCAGTATAGTTTTCAATAAACAAATGGGCAGACTAGATGGGCCATGTGGCTCTTATCTGCCGTCACTTTCTATTAGAAACAATGTAATCTTTCTTCTTTCACAGCACTTGGTAATGTTGCTGTATATATAAGAAAATACTTTTCAATCTCTTTTATGGTAAAAATAAAATGCTCTATTGATGTTCATAAGGATTAGAATCTTCTAATATTAAAAAGCGCAAACAATTTCTGTTCATAATAATCAGTTCATGTATCGTCCATTATGGTAATGTGGAGGCAAAAGTTCAATAGAGACCTCACTAGTAGCAAGTAACAGCACCCTTACCGCATCAGATTTTAAAGAGTCTTTGTTTTCCTTTTTCCCGGCTATGAAGAAGGCTTGGCGGGAGGAGTAAGTGGGTCTCGAGAGTGATCAGTTGTACCATGGCGTTATGGCCATGCCCCGGCCTTTGTCAAGGATCTGCGGTGGGGAATTTAAATACCCTTGATTTACAAGGGATTGTCCGTTTTTTAAAGTAATAAAGAAGTGATAAATGGTCCATTTTCCTGAAGAAAGTCCGTATTAGTTATTTTTATTTACAATAAATGTTATTCTTTGTATATTTTATTTAAAAATTGCGAAAAAACATTCTTTGGTTGATACAAGGTTTAGAGATAAACCATGGGTTGACATGTGTAACGGCAGAATGGAGTGAAGGAGTTTTTAACAATTGAGATTATGTTCTGGAGGAAAAAGAAGGTCTGTGTTCCGATGTAGGGTTTTTCTGGTACTGGAAATACAAAAACATATATGCAGTGTTTGTCCTGGTGTTTCATGCGGTTGTGATCAGGTGTGCTTTTGCTGATCATGGGGTGCCAGGTGACACACATTTAAATATATGTGTCCAGGGTATAATAGGAGTGGAGCAGCATTCTGTTGATGAAGGTGGTTTAGTTCAAAGTCTAAATTTAGACCTGTTGGTTGTAGAGTTTTTAATTAAAATATCCTATTCATTTCCAAGGAAGTCAATTTTTTCTCCATGTTTCTATTTTTCTATTGATTTAAAATGCATTGGAACAGAATACGTTTCCATTTCCTTCTTTATGTTTCTGATATGTTCACCAAGTCGGGTTTTTAATGGGTGAGATATACTGCCTACATAAAATAGACCGCGTTGGCATTCCAAAATGTGAACAACATTTTTTGTGTTACATGTGATGAAGTGCTTGAAGTGGTAGTTTTTTTCCTTTGACAGTAAATTCATTGTTTTTAGATTTACTGTAAATTCATTGTTTATTTTGGAATGCCAATGCGGTCTATTTTATGTAGAATTTTTTTTCTTTTTTAGTGTCCATAAGTTCCAGTTCATATTTCTCAACCCGAAACTCCATTTTTTTCAAGTGATATTGTAAATTAGTCATTTTTGAAAATTTTTGATCTCCCCTTGGAGTACTATAGAGTATAAGTTTAAAGGAACACTGATACAAAATGTTATTTCATTCTGAAAGTAATAATTCATTTTTATGTGCTAGAGTTTTAAAGACTCTTAGACTTCTTGGGAATCATATTTGTTTCCATATATTTTTTACGGTAAATCCCATCCAATAACATGTCTCTTTAAGTAGATTTTCTAATTTATGTAATTCTTTACCAAGATCTTGAGTAATTTGAGTTAGGGGTTGGATCATTTTTTTATTTTTTTTTATTAAAAAAAAGCATCTGTCCACATATCTCTGTCTTCTTTGTATTCTGATGATATATAAAAAAATCACACATATTGGCTACCTACTATTTTTCACTGGGGCACCTCCAATATTCTCTCTATGTGAGATAAAGGAGAATGAATTACCACATATGCTAACATTTCCTTGTGGTTAAACAAGTGTATTCTGTTTGCCTACCTTAAATATTCATTCTTTGCTGAGATACCTTCAGCTTCTTCTTCATGCAAGTTGAAGGCGAATAAATTGCTATATATAATTACAATAAGGAGCTTCTCTTGTCAGAAATAGCAACCACACTGTTGGATTTTACAATATGTTTTATTTATGACCTATACAAATAACTGGTCCCACTTTATCTATGCAATATTCTATATGGTTATAAATTGTTGCATTTAGTGTTTCACATTCTATATTTTTTATTCTTATGGTTTATTACAATAAAACTCTTGTTATATCTTTTTGAATACCTGTATTATACATTTTATATTTAAGAGGATTTTCTAGCCTACCCAGCACAGCACTTTCCTTTTTTTATTGTTTACATTTCAGGAGTGGCTTTCTTAGTGCAGCAGATCAGATTGCGCTAGATATCCCTTGGTTTTATATATATATATTATATTCTCATATATATTTGGCACTGCTATAGGATTTTTTGTTATTTTTATATCATATTTCATTGACTGTGTCAATCCATATGAAATAGCTAAATGCAGAGACTCAATACGTCTTTTTAAATATTGTTGGTAAAATGTATGACTGCATTTAGGTATACTTTAAAATCTATCCCTTTCCATCACCAATAGCCAACCCCCTCCTAACCTAATTCTAGTCTCTGCTGCCTTCACAACCCCACACTAAGGGGGCAGCCAGGGAAATGATCCTCATACTCATACAAGTGGCTGGTCAGTGATTTAAAGCTGTACAATGATTCATGAACCTCCGCACTCTTAATGTTTCACTCAAGAAAAAGGTATGGCACAGAAACATCCCACACTATTAGCCTTTAAAAGATGCTTTTCCTGTATAACTCACATTCAGGCTTTCCTATTTTGTGGTGCTGTCCACTGGAAAAGACTTTTGTACCAGACCACATAGGGTGTGGGGCCCCACTGTTATGTCTTGGACCCCACAAATTCTGAAGGCAGCCCTGATTACAGGGGCAGATGCTCATATCATTGAAGGGTTATATTAGTGAAGAGGGTAAGGGTCAATGCATCATAATCATCAAGCACAAGTCTTACTTTCCCATAGCTTAAATTAAAGGTTCAGAAACAAAAACATTATTTAATGTACATAAAAAATATTAATTAAAGATAGGAATTTGTAAATAATTTGTAAATATTTACTGCAGATATTTAAGATTGTGAGAAAAGGATTAATTAGTTTTTTACGCATGTGTTTGTCAGATGTTACGCACCAGAGATCCATCAGACGGGGTGGACTTTGCCTTCCTCATGGATAAACCCTGCAATGGAGGCACGCTTTGCCATGCTTATAAGCCATACAGGGTAGCATTAAGCAGATATTCCTATAAATATTTCTATAGCATTTAGTGTATTTACATTTTGAAAATTAAAAGCTGACATTCATTGTGTTCTTAGCTCTTAAAAATTATCTGGTTCATTATCATTGTTATAAAATGTAAAGAAAACCATTAATTAAAACTTTTTTGTCAAATAAATTGTTTTTTGGGGCACATGTTTATTTGTTTTTTTTCTCCTATAGGTTTATATAAGAAAAATGGAAAATTAGTATTTTTAGGCTTGGATAATGCTGGAAAAACCACATTACTACAGATGCTTAAAGATGGACGAATGGGCCAGTATGTTCCTACACTACATCCCAGTGAGTGCTAATATAAGGGCAGAGGCGGAACTAGCGAGTTATGGGCCCAGGTGCAAATATTTTGCTTTGGCCCTGATGATATCCCACGTAACCCGGTGTGGCGCTTCGGTGGTCTGATGATGATGGCTGTGGGTCCTTGTATCAGCATGGGCCCTGGCGCCGTTGCACTAATGGTAGTTCCGCCATGTAGGGGCATACTTGGGGAAGAGGCTTCACCCCTAAAAGAGATTTGCATTAGTCCTCTCAGAAAATATTGTTGTTTTATAAATGTGTATTTTACAATATGGTATTTGTGTATGTATATTTATTTTCTAAGATCTCTAATTATTTATATGACCCCCTAAATCCCACCTTTTAAAATCCTGCCCCAGATTCAATAATGTATAAAATAAAAACAGTCAGAATAGTAAGATAAAAAAGTTAAAGTTAAGTTTTAAATTAAATTATAACTATAAAATGTATCATAATTCTGTTGATAATGCTCCTATTTGTTATCACCTGAATTTGGGGTATTTCTCAAAAGAGGTTAATATTATTAACTAATTTTGTTTAGATTACTCAACTTACATATTTTTTTTTTCTTTTTATTGCCCACTCTGAACAACACTTTGAAAAGAGTGCCTATACTTGGAACACCCCCATATCTTGTATTGATCAAGACCATAAACTAATATAGCCCGTACGCTGTTGTACACTTCATTTTGCAATAGTAGGAGAGCTTCAAAACAACTGTTACCGAAAGCTTGATGCTAAATCATTAAATATCTTTCAAAGAGGACAGCTTTTAATTGAGAGAGTTCAGTGAGTTATTGTTGCAGTCTAAACACTAAAAAATATCCTATACAATGTTACAATTGTTACTTTGTAAGTTTTTTTTTCATTCTGCTTTTGTTTTTTTTACTTAAGCTTCAGAAGAATTGACGATTGCAGATATGACATTCACTACATTTGATCTAGGTGGACATGTCCAAGGTAACTTTTATTGCGTGGTAGTATATCTTCAAACATTTGACATCACCAAAGACAACTTTTTATTGTTGTACTGGGAATCATCCAGAAACCAATAGCAAAACAATTTCTCAGCATTTTCCATTTGGTTTGTATTTGAAATACATGTAACATAAGAAAATTATGAACTAGGGTTTAAAAAACCCAAAGGCTTAATATAGTAGTACAGGCACTAAAGGAAGTTTGAGATAGGGGAGTCAATGCTTCTTGTGACTAAATGGTAGGTGAGTAATGCTACAAAGCAATGAGAAAGACAAAGTCAGATGCTTAGATACATAGGGGGAGGAATTAGTAGAAATGGAAAAGTAGTAAAGCCACTTTACAGGTTATTGGTACCAGAGCGATACCTAGAAATTTTATTACAATAACCTTTTAAAATGAACTTACTGGTGTCCTACTTCTGCTTTGAACTTTGTATGTAATTCTGGAGACCATGGGCCGTATTCAGAGATGTCATAACAAAATTACTGTGCATGCACAATAGCTCATATAGGAAAACTCTGAATACGGCCCCATATCTACAGACAGATAGAAAGGCAACTAAAATAAGTCTTATTCTGCATCACAAAACATACACAGATAGACAAAATAGATCTAGATAAAAATAGTTTGGAGCAGAGAAGGGATATGAGAGAATTTCAGATCCCTGCTAGATATAGCCTTCTATATGAGCTCACTTGCACGAGTTCCAACAGGAAGATCTCAAGACCTCTGATTAATTTTTACTTAAAATGAAAGTCTGGATAGCACAGCGGGCATTTAGCATTTGCATACCGTATAAGTCCAAAATCTCCTAATCCCTCCCACTTGCACTCAATTTCATCTGTCTGTATTTTGAAAATAGTGCTAATTAGAAAATGTTATTACTGAATGGGTAAGTATGCCGAATTTATTTTTTCAGCAACTTACCCATTCATTGCATTTCCAAAGGGCAAGTTATTCTATAAAGAGAGTCTTATGGTTAGGGGAGGGGTGTTTTTGGGTTAGGCTGAGGGGAGATGTGTTTTAGGATTAAGTTGCAATGATGGGAGTCTTAGGGTCAGGCTGCGGTGAAGGGAGTCTTAAGGTCAGGCTGTGGGCAAGGGAGTCTTAGGGTCAGGCTGTGGAGAAGAGAGGGTTAGGGTCAGGCTGTGGGGACAGAAGGGTTAGAGTCAGGCTGTGGGGAAGGGAGTCTTAGGGTTAGGCTGCAGGGAAAGGAGTTTTAGGGTCAGGCTGTGGGGAAGAGAGGGTTAGGGTAATGGAAGGGGAGGGTTAGGGAGAGAATTAGGATAATGATTGGGGTAGGATAAATACTCACCTTATGCCGCTGCAGATTCATACACAAGGTTTTCAATTGCTTGAACTCTGCGGGGCAATCAATACCAAAGTCAATTCAAAATTGGCTGGTATAAAACAGCTCTTTCGGAACAGGGCCATTCTCGCCACTGACCCACACCCCTCTGGATTTGGCCAATCCATATACAAGGGTTGGAAAACACCAATTTTCAGAAAATGGTCCTGTGTGCTTTAATAGAGCTAGTCATAAGCCACAATAATTATTTTATGATGACATAAAAGCAGTATAGCATGGATTTAGAGCAATTAGTAGCTTTTTTTATACTAACAAGGACAGATAATTAGTGTTATTGAGCGTTTGCAGTCCTCGCATTTCCAAAACAGAGGCATCTGAAACTTCCTTTTCGGCTGTCCCTATTTCGAATACCCCTCCATTTTAGCATTTATGTTTTCAGAATGGGTGAGTATGCCGATCGGCATACTCACCCATTCCTTTTCGGAAACACCGCTGCCGCCCCTCACCATGGGAAAAGGAGTAACCTCTCCAGGGTTAGGGTCAGGCTGTGGGGTAGGGAGGGTTAGGGTCAGGCTGCAGGGGAGGGAGGGTTAGGGTCATGCTGCAGGAGAGGGAGGCTTAGGGTCAGGCTGTGGGAGGCTTAGGGTCAGGCTGTGGGAGATGGATGCTTAGGGTCAGGCTGCGGGAGATGGTGGGTTAGGGTCAGGCTGCGGGGAAGAGAGGGTTATGTTCAGGCTGCGGGGAAGGGAAGGTTAGGGTAATGGAAGGGGAGGGTTAGGGTTAGAATTAGGAGAAGGGTTGGGGTAGTTTTCAGGCTTACCTTTTGGAGCACCGTCTTCGGTGCTCCGTGGATCGATTGCTATGCCTCATCGAGGCATAAGCAATTGAAAACCCAGCCAGTTAAAAACAGGACCGTTCTTTCCGGGGACCCACACCCGTTATCGAGAGAAAAAACTTGAGCTATCAGGCAATGGCTCATATGTATAACTTCTAAGGCCATTTACCATCACAGGTTTTCAGATTAATGATAAGGGATTGTAATAACACAGTTTGGAGAGCCCATGGTATTCTTCCTTTATTGTTATTGTTAGCAGTTTGTCACTACCTTGAATGCTGCTGTTGCCAACCTGCAACCACGGAAGACCAGGTCAGTGGCTGGCAGCTTAAACAGTGTTCAGCACTCAGTCCCCTTCCCCATTGCTGGCAGAGGACATATTTTATGTAAATTTTATCATAAGCAGTGGACAGCACTCATAGACTTTGTACTGAGCAACATTTATGATGCCAGCCATTGACAGCTGTCCGTGCATATACTCTAGTGTGGTCAACCAGTCAACTGCACACACCCTTAAAGGAGTGTGTGTGTGTGTGTGTCAACTGTGACATAATGGTTTTAATGTATACTGCATAGTCTGCTACAAATTGTCACCTGTATTACTCATGTAACATATTAAATGATTGTTTGTCTCTTTATATAGCTCGCAGAGTGTGGAAAAACTACCTCCCCGCAATAAATGGCATTGTTTTCCTTATTGACTGTGCTGATCATGAACGGCTGGCAGAATCTAAAGCAGAACTGGATGTAAGTACTAAAAGTTAAGATTTGTTAATTATTTTCTTATATACCCAAAGCTATATATCCATTTGTCATAATGCAAGTAAAGTATGCTGAAGTTCCGGATTAATAAATCTATTATATGCTTTTTTTATGATAAATCCATTTCTCAATATGTATTAAAATAAAAATGCTCTTGTGCATAGCAACTTTAATTTAAAAAATATAAAGAATAGTACATTTTAGAAAATAACTCATAGATAATGGAATCTAAATGTAGTTCTGCATCCATGGCTGGTCTGTGTATGACAGTTGCAGGGAGAGAGGCTGAACTATTATTATTTTTATTATTATTATTATTATTATTATTATCGTTTATAAGGCGCCACAAGGTGTCCGCAGTACAAAATATAACAACAAAATACAGTACAGACATACAGGGTAGGGATGGACAGCATAGTACATAATAAAATACAATATAAATATAAAAATATCACAAAAATACAATAAAGTAAAGTACAGACAGTAAAGCAAAATGCGAGGTGTCAAGCTTGGCAGATCAGGGAGGAGGGGATAGAGCACAGTGAGAGGGTGAGAGGGAGCCACCAGGTGGGGATGGGGTAAAAGGGTAGCAGAGGGCGACAAGAGGGTATGAAGTGAGGTGGGTGTGGTGGAGGAGAGAACAACATTAGGATGGAGGGCCCTGCTCACGTGAGCTAACATTCTAAGTGGGATGGATGAACTTAGAGAAGACATAAAGAGGAGGAAGGAAGTGGACTGCTGGTGTGAGTGGAGGGGGAAGGAAGGAAGGGATAGATGTAGGATGTTAAGTGGAGGAGTGGTAGGCGAGCCTGAACACTTGCGTTTTGAGTGAGTGCTTGAAGACCCGCAATGTGGGGGAGAGTCTGACTGAAGAAGGGAGTTCCAGTTATTCCGGCTATGATTTGCTTTCTTTTATTGTGGTTACAAGATACTATACTCTTGTAACTATAATGATAAATTGTTAAACAGGTGGGCACAAATTTAAAGTTTGCAGGGGGGGCGCCGAACACCCTAGCACCGGCCCTGCATGCAAGTTGTGATTATCCCCTTTAGTACAATATTGAAGTTTTCCATGGTCTTGTTTACTTTTACAAGGCAACTAACCTCCTCCTCCAGGGTGGGACAGATCAGGCAGCTTTTATGGCAAAGTGGTGGAACAGTAGAACTGTCACTTAGTCTGTGCATGCACTGGTTATGGGTGAAGGAGAGTTGCTACAACCATATATTTCATTTTTATTGTGCTCTTGGGTAAAGGGAACCAGTTGGCAATATATAGGACAATGGGGATGGATACATGAAAGTAAAAAAAAAAATGCTCAATGGACTGCATGAATAATATCATAAGAATGCAGTGTTGGTCTAGAGACTAAAGATTGATAGGTACCAAATAAATTTGTTTTCTGTTAACTATTTAAAGAGGTAGTTAGTTGGAAAGTATGGAAATTTAAACTATTATAGAAGAAGGCTAAGAGAAGAATTGTGGAGTTTGGTAAACCTGCTTAAAAATGTGAGTGTAGAGGACAGTATATCGTTTTGTGTGAGAAGAGCAAGCTGGAGAAACCTTGTTTACAACACCACATAATGTATATGAATTAGAGACATAGGCCTGAATTCATACCCCTGCACATTTTCCGTACTGTACTGTACGACTGTACGTCCGCCAGAGAGAGGGGAGTGCACAGCCCCTGTCACTCGCCTCTCTTGTGCAGGCTTTATGGCAGCTTATGCTGCCATAAGCTTGCATTATCTCTATCGTGCGGATCAGCGGTCCTTACAATTGCTGACCCGTAGCAGTGTGGGACCCCCCTCCCACACTGTACACTTTGCATGCGCACAGCCCATTTCCTCTGAATTAAATTACTAGCGTTACATCTGGAGGGCGCATGCGTGCGTAAGTGACCTGATGTTATTGGGTCAGGATCTGGGGGGATTGTGTTGGGAGTAATATTGTAGATATGTTTTTGAGTGCATGGTAGTTGATTGCTTTATATATTATATAGGCATTCACAGAAAGGAATAGCACATAAAGGGCTTTTGCATTCAACATAGGCACTAGTGGTTAAAGTTTAATTTTGGAATAAGCAGTATGTAGTGCTTTGCAAAAGTCATAGGTGAAATGTAATCAAATCTAAAACATTTCTAGAATATGTAATTGTTCAGTGAGTAATCATACTGAAACTAGAGTAAAGGTTAATTTCCAAAGCTCACTATAGCTAAATGTGTTTATTGCTTGTATCTCATGAACACTGGAGCTGCGTATATGGTTCACTGAGCAAAGGTCTACATAGATTAGTGTAGAAAAAGTTCAGCTGAGTGCCTGAGTGCCTGTCCTGATTTCACAGAGCAAGGGTTGTTAGTATGTTTCAAAGTACAGATGAAACTACTATTTGATGGAACACAGGACCAGATCCAGAATTATAGCTTTTCCCGATCACTGTGCGGATGCCGCAGTACCAGAATGGAATTCTAGATCCAGAGGATCCTGGTCTGACCTGCTGACTGCTCTGACGGCAGGGCAGTAGGAAACAAGCGCATCTTCTCATTAGGCAGGGGGAGGCTTGGTTATTGTACAGTAAGGTTTACTTCAGTCTTTAAGTACAATCCACATTTCCACGTATGATGGAGGGGAGTGGCCTCGCTTGTGTGGTTGTTAGTATTCTACTCTGCGGTCCAAGCTGCAGGGGCAACCGCAGCAGAGATCTGCATCTGGCCCACAGATGGAGGAGTATTAATGTATGTTAGGGAAGGGTTAAATTCTACTTTAATAGGGTGTGTTGGAGAAAAAACTGAGGCACTTTGGGTAACCATAGAAACCCAGGGGGTTATTCTTCGTACTGGAGTGATATATAGGCCACCAAGGCAAGAGGAGGATATGGACAATGTTCTATTGCAAGACATTGCTAAAATGGCATTAAAAGGGGAGGTAATAATCATGGGAGATTTTAATCTACCTGATGTAAACTGGGATAAGTCTTCAGCAAGCTCCACTAGAAGTGGGGACATTTTAAATTCATTACAGGGAGTGTCCCTTAAGCAACTGGTGAAAGAGCCCACTCACAAAGAGGTCATCTTAGATTTGGTACTTACAAATGGTGACCGAATCTCAGAAGTAAGTGTGGGTGAGAACCTAGGATCCAGTGACCATCAAGCAGTATTGTTTAGTATAACGAGTGAGAGAGAAACGTGCCACACAAAGACGAGGGTGCTAGACTTTAAGAAGGCAGATTTTGTGGAAATGGGGAAATGTGTAAGTGATTCTTTGGCAGAGTGGAGGCACATGAAAGGAGTTCAGGAGCAGTGAGGAAATTTAAAAAATGCATTATCAACAGCAACAGACCTTTGTATAAGAATGGTTAGAAAAAAACGCAGAAAAAGAAAGCCAATGTAGATTAAAAAAGAGGTAGCAACTATCGTGAAAGCCAAAAAGATGGCCTTTCGGAATTATAAGCAAACTCAGAGTAATGATGACAGGGAGATGTGTTTTACAAAACAGAAGGTGGCTAAAAAGGTTATCAGAGCAGCAAAGGCACAATAGGGGGCAAAAGCTTTTTTAGGTATATAAATGAAAGGCGAAAACGAAAGAGGGTATCGTAATGCTCAAAACAGAGATCAGAATTCTTATTTAGGGTGAAAGGGCTATGGCAGATCATCTTAACAAGTATTTCTGTTCAATATTCACAAAATAAAGAGAGGGGAAGGGTCCACTTTTGAATGGGAAGACTATTAATACAATGGGGTAAATTACTACTACTTTCACTGAGTAGCAGGTATTAAAAGAACTTGCAAAATTGAAAGTGGACAAATCAGTTGGGACCAGATGGGATACATCGAAGGATGGTAAAAGAGCTTAGAGGGGTGCTGGCAAAACCATTAACTGAATTATTCAATCAGTCACTAATAACTGGGGTAATTCCAGAGGACTGGAAAATAGCAAATGTCGTCCCTCTGCATAAAAGTGGAAGTAGGGAAGAAGCGTCAAACTACCAACCAGTGAGTCTAACATCAGTAGTAGGGACCAGATACATCGAAGGATGGTAAAAGAGCTTAGAGGGGTGCTGGCAAAACCATTAACTGAATTATTCAATCAGTCACTAATAACTGGGGTAATTCCAGAGGACTGGAAAATAGCAAAGCAAATCCCTCTGCATAAAAGTGGAAGTAGGGAAGAAGCATCAAACTACCGGCCAGTGAGTCTAACATCAGTAGTAGGGAAACTGATGGAAAAACTGTTAAAGGAACAAATTGTACAGTATCTTAAATCCAGTAACTTACAAGATCCCAAGCAGCATGGATTCACTGGGGGAAGATCATGTCAAACAAATCTTATTGAATTTTTTGACTGGGTCAGTAAAGTATTATATTAGAGGGGAGCTGTAGACATAGCTTATCTAGATTTTAGCAAGGCTGTTGACACTG
>WWET01007373.1:0-11230 GCA_011038615.1 Limnodynastes dumerilii
CCCCTTATTGTGCCCAGCCTTTTTGCCCGTTTGAGCCATCTTATTGTCCCAATATTGTGCCCAGCCTTTTTGCCCGTTTGAGCCGTCTTATTGTCCCAATATTGTGTCCAGCCTTTGGCACTTTTTGCCCCCTTTATTAGTTCCCAGCCTTTTTGCCCCTTTTGTGCCCAGCCTTATTGTCCCCTTTTCGTGTCCAGCCTTTTTGCCCCTTTTATTAGTGCCCAGCCTTTGTTCCCTTTTCTGCCCAGTCTTGTCCTCTTTTTGTGCCCAGCCTTTTTGCCCTTTTGTGCCCAGTCTTATTGTTCCCTTATTATGCCCAGCACAAAAGGCTGGAGAATGTGAGCTAGAATCTGATTGGATGCCATAGGCAACATTTCCACTTTTCCAAACGCAGTCCTTTCTACTCTATGGGGAGACGCAGTGAATGCGCAATGCGGCTGCTCTTGCTCTGTGATGTCGCTGATGTGCAGGGAATTGAGAATTTGCTAGGTTTCGTCCATATAATGTGTGATGTCATGAGTCCCTTTTACACACAATTCATTCCTTCACACGGCGTCCAGCAGCCACGGCTTTCCTTAAACCCTGGCACGCCTGTGCTGTGCGATTAGACGGTAATTGCTATCAGGGACCTATAATATAACGTGACAGGGTGGAATTATTTCGGAGTGATCTGTCTTTGCCGGTAGAGCACGGCAAATAATCTGATTACGCTGTCATGTAACTTTGATTCCTCTAATATCATTGCCCTGTCCAGAATCATCCCAGGAAAACGCTTCCTGTCTCCTCTTATTTATCCCTACCCATTGTGCCCCGTCCAGAGAGGGGTCAGTGCAAAAAACTCAGGGATTAACACACGGGGCCTGGACCAAGCTAATACGAAAAAACGAACATATCATGTTTTAGGTAAAATCCCGTAACACGTGCCCAGATTTGTGATTCAAGTGCAAGTGCAGGAACATTACTACTGGAATGTATAGTGGAAATGGTGTTTATGCTTTGTGATTATGTAAATTATGCACATATTATGCAAATTATGCACATATTATGCAAATTATAGAGATTATGCAAACTTTCACCTGTCTGGATTGTCATTATTGCCGTAATTAACCACTAGAGGTCATCCAACAGTGTTCTGCTCCTCTATTTCTTGTTCCTGGATCCCGCCCCCGAGGAGCACATAGGACAGTGATTGATTCTATAATATGATTAAAGCAAGGGTTCTTAACCTTTTTATTCTCACTCCTCCCCTTAAAACACATTTAAATTTCACACCTGTCCTCTTTTACAAAAGCAATTAATAATGAAGTAATTTTCTTTATTTTTTTAAAGTACTTATAAAAATGTTATAGAGAACAGTCACACTCCCCACTAATACCTTTGCACCTCCTCAGGGAACGCACAGTTCACAGGTTAAGATCTCCTGGTTTAAAGTAAGATATAAACATTTCTGGAGTTGGTATTTATGCGGGATGGTTGTAACATTCTTATAGGATGGAAGAATGTTATATAGTGAGATTAGGGCACCTCTGTTTGGAATAATATTAATTAAGGGCACTGCTATTTGACACAATTGTGTGGGCACTAGTGTTATTTAAAATCCCAATAAGAAAGGGCCGTTTTCTCATACCCAGTACTGAACTGGCTGAGAAATTGAGAGAAAAAGGGCAAATTCTGAGAAGAGGCAAAACAATCTATCAAAATGGGGCTATGATTGGTAAGTATACATTTACCCCAACCCTTTCCCTAATCTTTACCCTAACCCTCCCATCCCTGCATCCTGACCCTAACCCTTACTTCCCCTCAGCCTAACCCTAAGACTCCCCTCCCTGCAGCCTAACCCTAAGATTCCCCTCCCTGCAGCCTAACCCTAAGACTCCCCTCCCCGCAGCCTGACCCTAACATGGGGGATTTACTGACACACCTGCAAGACAAACGTGAACATTAATTACATCTCTCCTCCTGCTCCCAAATGTTTGGCTTTACCATTGGTGGAGCTGCTCTGAGCAGTGGGACCAGTGGTTATTTATTGCTGGGGATGAAAATATTGGATCGGATCAAGACTTGTGTAAGAATGGGCATTTTGTGATCCGGTTGCATTAGGCGATGGAGCATGTGCACACCGCGGGTTCCAGCAGGCTGCAGCTCAGGGGAGGCTTGTTTTAAGAAGACCTCCCTGGGCATCGGCCCAATGATGTGCAGCCTGGTGCAGCTCCCCAGCAGTGGTAGAAGACTGGTGACTGTGACTCCTCTGTCTACTACCGCAGATACCTGCTGCTGGAGAGCTGAGGTGAGTATCGGTGGGCCATGTGTGGGTCAAAGAACAAAGATAGAGTGGCAAATGGTGAGTATTAATGTAAACACAACCCTTATCCTAATCCTTACCCTAACCCTCCCTTCCATTACCCTACCCTTCCCCTTCCAGTACCCTTACCCTCTCCTTCCTGCATCCTAACCCTAAGACTCCCTTCCCTACAGCCTAACCCTAAGACTCTCTTCCTTGCATCCTAACCCTAAGACTCCTCTCGCCGCAGCCTAACCCTAAGACTCCTCTCCCCTCAACCTGACCCTAAGACTTCCCTCCCCGCAGCCTAACCCTAAGGCTCCTCCCCCCGTAGCCTAACCCTAAGACTCCTCTCCCCTCAACCTTACCCTAAGACTCCCCTCTCCGCAGCCTGACCCTAAGGCTCCTCCCCCCACAGCCTAACCCTAAGACTCCTCTCCCCTCAACCTGACCCTAAGACTCTCCTCCCCGCAGCCTGACCTTAACCCTCTATTCCCCACAGCCTGACCCTAAGACTCCCTTCCCAACAGCCTAACCCTAAGACTCCCCTCACCTACTCACCTCTCCGGTGGGGTCTGCAGCGGACGGTAGGTGCGACGGGTCCGGCAGGCAGCAGGTTCCAAAAATTAACGGGTTATTAGGCATAATTACTCATTATAAAAAAAATAATAACAATGTCCCCTTCAGATGCAGGGTGTCATCAGTGATAGCCATTGACATGTAATAGGACTCATTAGCCTGTAACTATTTTCAGAGCGTGAGCACTTCGCAAAAGCACAAATTATACCCCCCCCCCAAATAAACTCCACATTAGCGCAACTTACTGTCACATGATCGTCATGGAAATCGGTGTTAACGTGCAGTTGTGTGCGTATTTTTAGTGCACGATAGAACTGCGCATGCTTAGTAACTATATTTACGTAAGTAGCATAGAATATACGCACGTATGTGCTGTCGGAACGGACATGCGAATCGCACTTGGGGAGATACGTACGGAGGGCGGGGTTGAATGATTAACTTGAAAATTTCCATGATCTATGAATACGGTGCCATATCTCCAAAATCAAACGGGTGTAGCAGCATACAAAAGCCTAACATGGCAGACGGGGCTCGCGGCAGACAGAAGATTGGGCGCACGTCACCGCAGAGATAAAGGAACTTAGCAATGTTGCATTTTTCCCATATTTATTACACTCTAAGGGCCATTTCCACATTCTATTCCACATTCCCTTTAGCGCAAAGAACAATCACTCATAATGTTCTAGCTGTTTACAGCAATTGACTCTGGGGGCAACGCCATTGATTATGCTCTTTCGGAGGCTGGTGGCCATATATGATTGATTTATTTGCTAAACAGCTTTAACATCCCATGGAGGATATTGAACAATTATTGGACACAGGCGTTTTAAAATAGCTCCGGCGTAATTACAATTGATGGGGGCTGAGGCGCTGTTATTGTGCAGTAAAGCATCACAAGCAGCGGACGATCGGCAGAAGCAGATAGCGCGTGTCGCGGGAAAGGACATTAACGCTGTTTAATGAGTCAATCACACTTCATTTACCCCCTAAACCGTGATATTACAATCCCATTACGCACACCGGATGGAGAGGACGGCAGGACAACGCTTCTATAGGAGAACGCTCACAGCTTGTATAAGCTAAATATGTAGCAGGATCCGAAAAACAGATTACTGTGCACCAGCTAGAGCGCACGTAAATTCCCGGATGTACGGAGGCCTGGATGAAGGGACGCCTACCTAAATAAGAGGGAACGCCCACTTGTTACCTCAGCCCCGCCCCTCTGTCTTATGTCTGGATGGGTACACAGACAGAGGGAAAGTCATACTGTCCCCAGAATAAGAGGGAACACCCACTTGTCACCTCAGTCCCGCCCCCTGTCTTATGTCTGGATTGGTACAGAGAGAGAGGGAACGCCTATACTGTCACCTGACTAAGGGGAACGCCCACTGTTTACCTCAGCCCCACTCCTCTATCAACAAATTGGGAGCTTGTAGTTTCATGTTTCTTGCATACTACTGGACCAGATGCTGACTGATTGACATAAAAACAGCTTCTGCCATTAATCTAACCTGTTCTCGGATCACTCTTATATGTGAATCAGGTCCTTCATCTCCTGCGGACCTTTGGAGGGATGGAACGTATTCAGAGTTGCGTTTTTTAAAGTACGCAATTATACGCACACAAGCTGCAAGGTAACACCCATGACACCCCCCTTACAGGATCGTTCAGCAACGCCCCTCCACACGTATGTCCCCAAGTGCGATTCACAAGTACGTGCCTAATGGACTTCCGTGCGTAAAATCTACATAAATAGCTTAAATAAAATGACAACGCATGCGCGGTTACTCGGATTCTAAAAATACGCACGGAACTCCACGTGAATCCGGTATCTTTAAAAATCTTACACTACCTACTAACAGGATATCCATTTCTGTACGGTCTAAAGACGGCGCTTACGCAATCTACGTACAGAAATGGTGCGTAGATAACATAAATAAGCTACAACTCCTGCCAATGTCAAGGAGGGATTTTGGCGGTATTTATGTCAACCCAAAGCAGCGAACCCTAAATCCCGAAATAGCGGGCTACTCTCCATTATCTGCTCAATGGCAATAGGTTTCTGTGACACTAAGGTTGACACAAATATATTCAACAGTTTTGTTACTGTTTGGTCAGCAATTTGGTCTTCTTATCACATTCTGGGTCTTGGCCTTGCTCCTGGTATCTCCACAGATTCTTCCATTAATACAAAAGAGTATATATGTTTATTTCTTATCATCTGTACTCCTCATAGGAGATCCCGGAGTGAATATTCTTCTTATGGCTCCTAGGGGGTGGAGCCATGTAAATGATGTCATAAAACCACACCCCTGCTTTGTTTTGACACAATTACTCTCATTGACGATGCAAATGTACTAAAAGCAGATGCAGGAATGAAATAAACTTCTAAATAAATATATATTTTTATTTTATTTCTGTTTTTATTCTTTAACCAAAACTTTCAGAAACTTCAGTTGCGTGAACACGCCCTCGCTGTGCACTGATTATGTCCCTCGACCTCTTTCCTCCCGCGAAACCCTTTTCAAAACACAGACTGTCATGCAGTTACTTGCAATCGGGTCTGAATCTCGCACCCTTGTCTGAGCATGTGCAGTGATAAATCACGTGGAGATACTCCATGCCATTGGCTGTACATTAGGGTCTAGATCTGACCCATAATATCTCTGACTTTACAATACAGATTCCTCTTTAAGAGTTTCAGCAACTTGACTTCTGATCGTTGACAAATAAACTTGTGAATTTAATCCTCAGTTTCTCTTCACACCAAATCCACTTAGTAACTAAAAAATCTAATAATTACCCTTTTAAACTGAGCAACAGTGCCAAAAAAAATCAGCCTCTTAAACGCTCGCTGAGGATACACAATCGCGTTAAATTGTATTAACAGCTCTTTTGAGGGAAAGACACTTATTATTTTTTTTTTCAAAAAGAAAGTACTAATTAATAGAAGAAGCCGCTCGTGTATCGGTGCCGCGGAAAGGGCAACGCTGGCTTATTCCACGCTCTGCGCTCCTAAAACCGAGAACATTATCTGGGCGTATGTGACGGCGTGACAGAGCGGGATTGCTGGATTTTGTCATCGCTCCGGAGTTATTGCACTAAGTGGAGGAGATTGTCATTACTATTAACATACGGTTTATGGTCAGTATCACAGGACTTACCGGGAGAGTTATAAAAATATATATTTTTATTTTATTTCAGTTTTTATCTTTTAACCAAAACTTTCAGAAACTTCAGTTGCATGAACACGCCCTCACTGTGCACTGATTACACCCCTCGACCTCTTTCCTCCTATGAAACCCGTTTCAAAACATAGACTGTCATGCAGTTACTTGCGATCAGGTCTGAATCTCGCACCCTTGTCTGAGCATGTGATAAATCACACGGAGACACTCTACGCCATTGGCTATGTTAGGGTCTAGATCGGACCCATAATATCTCTAACTTTACAATACAGATTCCTCTTTAAGAGTTTCAGCAACTTGACTTCTGATCGTTGACAAATAAACTTGTGAATTTAATCCTCAGTTTCTCTTCACACCAAATCCACTTAGTAACTAAACAATCTAATAATTACCCTTTTAAACTGAGCAAGTGCCAAAAAATATCAGCCTCTTAAACGCTCGCTGAGGATACACAATCGCGTTTAATTGTATTAACAGCTCTTTTGAGGGAAAGACACTTATTATTTTTTTTTTCAAAAAGAAAGTACTAATTAATAGAAGAAGCCGCTCGTGTATCGGTGCCGCGGAAAGGGCAACGCTGGCTTATTCCACGCTCTGCGCTCCTAAAACCGAGAACATTATCTGGGCGTATGTGACGGCGTGACAGAGCGGGATTGCTGGATTTTGTCATCGCTCCGGAGTTATTGCACTAAGTGGAGGAGATTGTCATTACTATTAACATACGGTTTATGGTCAGTATCACAGGACTTACCGGGAGAGTTATAAAGCGCGTTACGTAGGTGCCGTAAAGTCTGTCGTTACCAAGAGAGAAAGGATTCTAGAACATTCATGCGGCTGAGATGAAAGGAGCAGGAGATTAGTCAGTAAAGGGTGGGAGCGATTTTACCGGAACGGCGAGGGCCCCATCACGTCAGCTGGTGACCTCTCACCTCTAGATGGCGCCCTTTGATTTTGGATAATTAGTTTAGCACAAGATTTATAATAACAAATTCACAATAAATATAATGACAATAAACAGTGAAATACAGTTATACAGCTTAATAATGGCTTCACATGTCCGTGCCTAAAGCAATTACCTGCGTATATTCTACGTACTTATGTAAATAAAGTTATTACGCATGCGCAGTTATACCGTACCTAAAAATACGCACGCAACTCCACGTGGAAATGGATCTGTGAATCCGGCCTGTAAGGTTTCATTTTAAGGATTGAGGTTCTGGGCGGAGATGTGTAGCATAAGGGCTGTCTGGGCCGTTGCACAGGGCATCAGTGATTGAGGGGGGAGACGCATTTCATGACCCAACATTGCAACAAGACTATGATAGCATTCCAGTGCACGCAGTGCTATCTGTGTCACAGGACACCGTGCACCCTGTGTCAGTCATTTTGCTTTGAGAACCTATTTAAAACCTTAATAAGCGGAGGAGAGGGGGAAGGAAGTGGACTGCTGGTGTGAGCGGAAGAGAGTGGGAAGGAAGGAGTAGAAGGGGTAGATGTAGGATGCAGTGATATGATAGCATTCCAGTGCACGCAGTGCTATCTGTGTTACAGGACACCGTGCACCCTGTGTCAGTCATTTTGCTTTGGGAACCTGTTTAAAACCTTAATAAGCGGAGGAGAGGGGGAAGGAAGTGGACTGCTGGTGTGAGCGGAAGAGAGTGGGAAGGAAGGAGTAGAAGGGGTAGATGTAGGATGCAGTGAGGATGGTAAGTGGAGGATAGCCTGAACAGGTGCATTTTGAGTGAACGCTTGCAGACCTGCAATGTGGGGGAGAGTCTGACTGAAGAAGGGAGGTCATTCCAGTGCAGAGGTGCAGCACGGGAGAAGTCCTAGATACGGGCGTGAGATGTGGTGATCAGTAAAGAGGTCAGACAGCGCTGGTTAGCAGAACGGAGAGGGCGGGAAGGGGTGTGCATGTTGATGAGGGAAGAGAGGTAGCCATGTATGTAATCTTTTTATCCTTGTATTTACACCAGACGGGGCAAGTAACAGTTAACTCCTACTCCTGTAATGCCCTGGTTGTAGGTAATGCTGTAACATACATTGCAGACTGAGGATTAATCTATAGGAAGACAACAATGTATATCCTTATCTACAAGTGTAGAGGATGTTATCCGTCTGATAAGCATCGAGCAGGAAAAGCAGAGAAAATTCTCCGCACAATCCTCGGGCAAAGATATATGTTTTCTTAAACAATTCAACCTTCTCTTTCCTAAACCCCCCAAACTGTCTATTTATCTAGGCAACAGTTACAGCCGAGCCGAGGAGGTAATTGAACGCAGGATAAAATAACAAAGCCGCGGTTAAAGTCCCCTGTAAATATAAATAAATTCCTCGGAAACTTAGCGCAGCCTAATTGAGGCTTTTTCGATTTTCCAGCGTGCTGAAATGGGGGATACTGTTTCGTGGCAGAGAGATTTCGGGAGGGCGCTGGGTTGACTTGGAGGTGGATTTTCCATAACATTCCTGGGTGCAATTTTAGGTTGGGACAGGGGAACCGGTTAAGGGAGATTTAGGAGCCCTTCCGGGTGTTAGGAACCGGTCCAAGGTTTACTGGTGCAGATTTTGGGTTTACAGAGAATTGCTGCCGGCTACCGCTGGGCATGTTTTGGTTGCTGGATGGTAGATCGGACCCGTGAAGAGGAGCAACTAGTGAGTGTCTGCAATGAATTCAGAGGTAGGAACAACTACAGATAAATATAGAGCTGGACAGGTCACAGGGCCAACATTTTCGGCATACAAGGACAATACTTGCTGTTCCCTCTTAGTCAGGTGACAGTATAGGTGTTCTCTCTCTCTCTGTGTACCCATCCAGACATAAGACAGAGGGGTGGGGCTGAGGTGACAAGTGGGCGTTCCCTCTTAGTCAGGTGACAGTATAGGCGTTCCCTCTCTCTGTGCACCCATCCAGACATAAGACAGAGGGGCGGAGCTGAGGTGACAAGTGGGCGTTCCCTCTTAGTCAAGTGACAGTATAGGCGTTTCCTCTCTGTGTAACAATCCAGACATCCCAGTATGCTCTGACACTACAATTCCCAGTATGCTCTGACACTACAATTCCCAGCATGCGCTAGCACTACAATTCCCAGCATGCTCTAGCACTACAATTCCCAGCATGCTCTAGTACTACATTTCCCAGCATGCTCTAGTACTACAATTCCCAGCATACTTTAGCACTACAATTCCCAGCATGCTCTAGCACTACAATTCCCAGCATACTCTAGCACTACAATTCCCAGCATGCTCTAGCACTACAATTCCCAGCATGCTCTAGTACTACAATTCCCAGCATACTTTAGCACTACAATTTCCAGCATGCTCTAGTACTAAAATTCCCAGCATACTCGAGCACTACAATTCCCAGCATGCTCTAGCACTACAATTCCACTACAATTCCCAGCATGCTCTAGCACTACAATTCCCAGCATGCTCTAGCACTACAATTCCCAGCATGCTCCAATACTACAATTCCCAGAATGCTCTAGTACTACAATTCCCAGCATACTCTAGCATTACAATTCCCAGCATGCTCTAGCATTACAATTCCCAGCATGCTCTAGCATTACAATTCCCAGCATGCTCTAGCACTACAATTCCCAGCATGTCCTAGCACTACAATTCCCAGCATGTCCTAGCACTACTATTCCCAGCATGTTTTAGCACTACAATTCCCAGCATGCTCTAGTACTACAATTCCCAGCATGCTCTAGCACTACAATTCCCAGCATGCTCTAGCACTACAATTCCCAGCATGCTCTTCCAGCGATCCCCCGCATCAGCTGTGTGCTGTAAGACGGTCAGGCTTCTTACATGAGGTCACTGAGTCTGCGCTCCTGAGTGACAAGACGTCAGACCTCCCAGCCGTGACCCTCGTCTCTGTACGGTCCCTGGAGGGAAACTTCCCCAACTTCATAACTCAACTTTCACTCCTGACATCCTCTGCGCTGCGGCACGTCAGGAAACATTATTCTTCTCTGGACGGGTCATGTGACCGCGCGGCCGACTGCAAACAATAGGGCAGGAAACCGGTCGTATGACAGGCGAACGCCCAACTCGCCTATCACTTCCTCCATCCCCCCGGCGTCCTCCTCATCGGGACGAGGGTTTTCCTGCAGCGAGGACGGACCCCCGATCGTCTTCTATTTCTTCATTATTACATCATGAGCTTCACCGGCTCCAGAAGGACAGAAATACATCAGAGACACAGAGAACAATAGCCCGGGGGGCGGCAGATAAGAGACACGGGGCCCGTCCAGGCTGTATAGATTGCATGGCTTCACTTACACTAACGGGTAATAAACCTAGAAAGAGAAAGAGCCGCAATACAGCGCTATAGATCGTCACAGGCGCTACCGCCTCCTAGGTGCATGTATTTACTAAATTACCTACCACGATGCATAGCAGTTCATTCACGCAATATACGTACCAGAGTAGTTCATAGTTGCCGAATCTCCCGGAATGTCCGGGAGACTCCCGCAATTTGGGCAGTTCTCCCGGTATCCCAGGAGAGGCGACAAATCTCCCGCTAGGGACTCGAGACAACTGGCCTCAACGTACTGCCTGGCAACACTAATTGCATCATCAAGCCCCACCCCCCATCCCTATGAAACCCCAAAAGGGGTAATTGATAGTCAAGGGCGGGCCTTCATGACACGATTTGCATAAATCGTGCCGTTAAGCCCCACCCCCTGCTTGCATCTATGGCCTCCCTCCGGGATCTCCTGGCGGGAAGCCTTTAGAAGTCGGCAACCCTGGAGTAGTTTAGTTAGAAAGAGGCGGAGCAATGCCGCCTCGGGGGAGGGATTAGGTAGAAGTGGGAGGGATTTAGATTAGCCGGGGGCGGGAGGGAGGCGTTGAGAGGCAATGTCTTAAGAAGGAAAGATAACGAAGCGCTATGGTTCTCGTAAGCTGCCATGTAATGTAACGTGCATCCTGTGTTACGCACCGTATAATAAACGGTTAGGAGAATATGCGCAGAAAGTGTAAAATACGGTTACTAATCGAGCGCAGCGATGTCTCAGTCACTGAGTGTTTCAGGGGAAGCGTCGAGGTTATAACGCTCATAAAACAATTAGTCCGCGTTATCACCGCACTCACCAGAAGGGGAAACCCTGGACGCAGAATTCACACCGCTAGTGTCAGAGAAGGTCAGAGAGGCAGGATGCTCCGAAATTGTATGGTG
>WWET01007374.1:0-15996 GCA_011038615.1 Limnodynastes dumerilii
GAAACCATATTAACAGGTGAATAATCTATAGTATGCACTTGTTTATATGAAATAAACATGTATTTAGAAAACTGTAATATAATTTTTTTACCATTTACATTATTTCTAATATATTTTCTTTCTAAATAACCAATTATATAAGCTTTAAGGTAATACATACCTCTTAAAATTAAAAATGAAATACAATGTTTTTAAACATGCAAAATAAACTAAGTAATATAGTACAAACCTCAAATATGTCCGTATTACATTGTGCCTGAACTGTGATCCAGACTGGGAAGAGGCGATGGTACGCAACTGACGTTTCGGCAGAGGTGGGTCTGCATCAGCCACAATCTCAAAAGGTATCCCATGTCTCACTGCAATGTTGTGAAAAATGCAACACAGAACAACGAGCTCGCATACATAAGGGCTCCCCAGAATTGTCCAGACAGTGGAGCATAGATGGTAACAGGCCAAATGTCCGGTCAATGACCTGCCTGGAGGCTGTATGGCTGGCGTTGTACGCTAGCTCCTGCTCTGTGCTCGGGTTCAACAAGGGTAGTCAGATGAAAGGGCCTCTGAGGATACGCACTGTCACCTTTTTATTTCAGAAAGGCAAAAAAAGACAATCTATATTTGAAACATTTGACAGTATATGTAATTAACTAAACTCATAATTACATACCTAAGAGCCACACATCACTACCACTTAGTATGCCTCTCTATAATCTTTGCCATATAGTGGATTGCTGCATCACAAAGACATCATGACTGCTGCCTGGATACTTTGCAACCACATCACAAATGAGTAGGGATGAGTCACAAATCATTTGGACATTTATGGAGTTGAAACTATATAATTTTTTTAAGTTTCCACCCCTTGGAACCAATGCGACATGTGTCCCATCCACATCCCCTATTACATGTGGAAAAGCAGCAATGGTGGGAAAATTGCTGCCTCATTCAATGGCATAAGAATGAATTGGGACATGCGCGCGCAACAGGAATGCACTCAAAACCGTGTTCAGAACAAGGCTGAAAGATGACTGGGACACTCCTGTTGCGCAACCCATGACCCGTTGGAATGAGCCACTAGCACAAAATTGTAGCACCGCCAGGAGTTTGGTAAGCAGTGAAATTGCTGTACGTGACATGACATTAGAAGTCAGGTCACTCTGCACAAGTGCAAGAGTGTCCATGATATAAGGTGGCGAGCAATATATGCGCCTGACCTCATCAGTCACGTTAAAGAGGCTGACACATGGCCTATAGATGCGCTCATGAGTCCTCAGGCGATGAAAAGGACGCAGACTATGTTCCCTCCTCCGTGGCTGCTCTTCCACAGCTGGATTACCCATTTCAGCTGCCAGAAACTATTGGAAAATGGATTTTAAATCCGTTTAATAAAGTTAAAACATTTTTAAAAAAAGTTAATGTATGTTAAACATATTGCATACATTACATTAATTAAATAAATAAACAGGCAGCATGGAAGGTTGTTACATATACACAAGAATAATTATGTAAAAAAAAGTTAACTTACAACAGTAAGTTCATCAGCACGATCCATCTGTAGAAAAAAATTATTTTATTAATATTGTGCATTTCCTCAAGAAATAACACATGTGCACAGAAAATAAAGTGCATATAATCCATAGTTTTTACACATGTCCATATAGAAATATTTAAAAGTAAGTTTTAAAAAATTATGCTTTTACTATATTACAATTTAATGGCGTATTAAAAAATTAGTAAAATTTTACAAATCTTTAAATATATTTAACCTATGTAAACATATATAATATTTCTAATGTATGTTTATATCTAAATATCTTAATATCTATTATATATTTATAAAATGACCTTGCCTTATTAGAAAAGTAGTTTTGTTAATGTCAAAACAAAGTGATATTTTGCAAACTGCAATAGGTGTCGGCTAAAAGCTATTCAACAGCAAGGAATGATAGTTCCTCTCTTTTATAAGTAGGGAGAAGCTAACATTTGACAACAATCTGCAGGTGTTGCTGCACTTATTTTGTTTGTATTGACATCACCATTTTGACAATGGAACGTCGAGCGTGTTATATGCGTATGACCGCACCTTAGCATTGATGCCGTTCCTCTGTAAGCTTACAAAAAACTTGCTAGGTACGTTCTTTTTACATTCTATATACGATTGCATTATCGTTCTTATGGGTCTGGCGCCCATATGAAATCAAGCCCATTCTGCTCATTTGCATGGATGAAAACTCCCTTGTTGCAGAAATTCACGCCCATTGCATAAATACAACGCATGATCGCTCTTGCTTAGGTCTGGATCAGGCGGTCGTCTGTACTACAGCTGTTGCGCATACGCAGATTTCTTCCTGATTTATGCTCCCGACCGGCGTAAGATCGCTTGCAAGCGTAGGTCTAGATCAGGCCCAATGACTCTCCTAATGTTAAGTACGAAGTCCCAGTAGGGTTTGTTTCTGAGCTGCTTAGTCGTAGTGGTGACCTGCTGGCAGGAGATCAGTCTGGTATGCTGGTAAATGCAGCTGTCATCAATCTTGAGTTACTCATTTCCCTCATGCAACCATAGCATTATCTTAGAAAGCTATCCAAGAGTAGTGCTGTACAGAGTATTGATGGTTAAGCTTCCCCTGTAAACCTCTGCCAGTGTTCTGGTGGAAGAAGGTCTTCATGCTTTCTCCAGGACAAGTAGGCATGATACAGAATGTCCTGCTCCAGTTTTCTTCCAGGGGATTTCTTCAGTGAGCGTGAAGAACAGAAGTTCTAAGTGTCTATGCTAGGGGAGGGTATCAGATGCTCATCAGGCCCTATCACACAATTCTGCCAGCGGTTGACCTAAACACAATAAAAATAAAATGTGTAATATGATGCAAGGCAGGGAAAAAAAATCAAGGTACTGAATGAATAGTGTTTTTTATATCCAGTCTATATTCCTATATTGTCTATATCTTGCTTGACTGTTTGCTTATCTTGTGCAAGCAGAACCTGACCAATTACCAATAATCCTGGTGTCCTGGTGGTGGTCAGAAAATGTCTCCATTTCTAGAATGTGACTGTCCTATAGGCTGGAAACAAACACTGGTTGTCCTCTGTTAGAAAAAGAATTCACAATATCTAATATTAGATGTTTAAGTTAGTGTTAAATCTTGTGAATTTTATATAAATGTTGCTATGCTACACTATAGAACTTCACCATTTCTTCTGTTTGGTAAACAGCTGGTGTATATTGTCTTCAAAAGAGAAATGCTTTAATCACTAAGTGAAGAATGTATTTTACAGCATAGGGAACGTTAGAACATGCAATTGGATATAATCACTCTACACACAGATACATTTGGCTTTAACTGTTATATTTCCCAAAGCCAGTACTTAATAATCCAGTTATTAATGATGGAGGTGTTCATTATTTTAAGGTAAATAACAGCAATTTATTACTGGCTACCATCAAACAAACTAAAGAAGTAAGCTAAAGAACTAGTTTTGTCATATAGCAATACTAGGTCATCTGACCAGGAAGGAGTGGGGTGGAGGGACTGATTCACACTTAAGAGTGAGTTAGGTGAGGGCAGATGAGCACCTAACTCACACTTCCAGGCCCCGCCCCCCAATTTTAGGTACCTTATGATACTTACAAGTGCCATAGGGCTATCTTATCTCTCCGTGCAATGTCCATACAGTTCACATAAAACATGTGCACCATTGTCAGCATGCCTTCTTCGGACAAGCTTTACAAAATAAATACATGTTATAAGCTGTATGGCAATGGTTGTATAAATAACGGTCTCCTATAAATGCTTTTATATCTGAAATTCCATAGTACTGGCATATGCTACAATAGGAACAAGATGTTGTCTCTAAGTAATACGTTATTGTAATGGATACTGGCAGGTGTTTCTCAAGCCAGTATATAACTAAAGCAGAGGGGATTGTCTGTAGGGATACAGAGCTTTATGAAGTTTCTGCTTATCTAGAAATATCCTAATCAGAGCGGTGACTTCCATCTAGTAATGCAGACTACCAGCCAGACTGTTTTTAAACTGTTATTCAAATCGTATGGGAGACCATAAGGTTACACCTCTGTAACGTCTACCATTTTAATCCGCCGTTTAACCATTCAGAATTACTCTGCAGTGTATCCGCAACATGGTTTTAAGAGTAATGTAACAAACTACTGGGTAACTATTGAGCATATCTGTACACTGTCTTAAACAGACTGAATCGTGTACATGAACGATGTAACCTGCTCTAGAAAAAGTTAAATTATTTTGTGCAGATGTCCTGAAATTGGAAATGTGGCGATCTGTGATCGAGTTCTGAAAATACAAGTTGTGACTGTAAAACATGTTCTGGTGACCCTGTTTGGTTTGTGGTGTCATCAACATGATATTTTAAGAGATGAATCTGTACCCATTCATGTGTTGTGCCTGAACCTGGTTGTGTTCTGTATCTCTAACATTGTCTCTTTTGTCAACATTCGACTGCTGTACATTCGCCTGTATTGAGCGCACTCCTGACTAGTAATCTGATTACGTCTCCTTAAATGACATAACATTAAGCCCTTTTTACTCTTAGGGCCAGATTTATTAGGCTGCAGGTATGGAAAATTGGATGTTGCCCATAGCAACCAATCCTATTTTAGCTGATATTTTTTGTGTAATAGGAATGAGAGCTAAAATCTGGTTGCTATAGGAAACATCTCCACTTTTCAAAACCTTCAGTTTGGTAAATATGGTTCTTGATCTTTTTCCTAAGTTTTACCTTGCGTTTTTCAATGCATGAATTTTACCTATGGCCCAACTTGGGTTATATTAAGTATGGTTTGGATATGAGACTCCCTCAATGATTCAGTTTATACATTAAGAGAGATATTGGACATTTGTCCTATTAACTATAAATGTATTTGGGTGCTTGGATCTAATGCCTTTGTATTGCTAATCTAATGACCTATGTTTTCAATGAGTTTTTTATAATGGATGGAATGCATGTTTAAAACCTTCAAAGGCAAATATCCTTCTAATGTGGCACATCCTTAGATGTAGAGTTTTTTGTTCTATCTTACAGCTACCAGTTTTGAGATGGTCACTTGATTTTAGTTTCTCCTCAAAAGGTTTCTAGTCCATCTTTGGATTTAAAACCATGACCTTTAAGCATTATAACTTTTATTTGAAATTCAAAATTATGTAAATATTTCTACAGCCATAATGCAACAGTGTTTAGATGCAAAACTTAAATTCTTATGACAAATTTGTCTCTTTGGTACTAATTTCCATATACGGAAACTTTACTCTCCTAGCATTACCCTCATATGAATGTAACTTGTGCTTGTGTTCTGACGATTCAGTTCTTCCATTGCATCTGGTTTTGTTTTAATTTCCAATCTGTATTCCTAACTGGTCTGGTTTATACAGTTTGTAGCCTTGTTTATAAGGGTCTTTAATCTGCTATAAATGATGGATTAAATATCTACTACTGCACTTTATATCACAGGTGTTCTATTTTGAAACATGATTGGCTGCAGCCATGTTTAAATGTTGGCTGTCCATTCACCTCCATACCCAAGCTTTGACAAAGCACTAAATCCATGCTGGCTGAGCTGTGTGGTGAGCTCCTGAGCACTATGGAGCCCTGTCTGCTTGTTCCTTCGATCTGATTCATGCTGCTTATCTCCATTGACCTGGGCTGAGATTAGGGAGGGCGAGTATACCACCCGGAATGGGAGAAGCGCAGACCGTGAGGTCGCTAGGGGGTTCTTATAGGGTAATCTCTCAAAATATAAGATTAGAGGTCTTGGTAGTATTATTGGGGCAAGCATTTCTTTTATTATGAGCACTGTGGGTATAGTAATCCTGGAATCCTAAGATTTAGCATTTCCACTGCTTTGATATAAGTAATAGAGTAGATATAATCCATCAAACTGTATTTTTTTAATACATCATGCTCCTTTTTGATATCCACTTTCTCTCCATTATCTTCACCTTTTGGATATCTTTTTATTCCATTTACTATGTTTTAATATTTTCATAACCCTTTATTTAATTTGTTTTATTTCTGTTAATAGTCATTCTGTTTATCTATTTACTTTTGCTGATGAAATTGCCAGACTGCTTCACAAGATGCTGCTTTTTTATAGGTGGGACATTCCTTGTTACATAGTGTCTGTATAAGATGACGCTTTTTGAGAATGCCTAGTTGTCGTGGCAACATTATTTTACCTTTAAGCGTATTGAGTGCTATCTCACATATAGCTGTAATCAAATCATTTGATTCTATAGAAAAATTTTTATTTCTGTGCTGGTGAAGCATTAATTAACGCCTTTAAAATTACTCAGTATTTACGTAGTCTGGAAGACATCCTCACACCTAACGCCTCCGAGTAAAATGACTATTCGGCAAAGAATTTGCATATTTTAGAGTTTTTGGGTTTTTTATTTTAAAGAGAGGCTGGGAAATCGGGGAAAGTCCTGTACGCACACAAGCGGAACTCATCTGGCGTGTTGGCTCTTAAATCAACTAGTAAATACCCATAGGGTTGACTGGTTGTATTTTCAGAGGCTTAACAGAAACCGGTTTGTACCAGGGTACATTTGTCTAGCAAGGGTTATCCGTAATCTCAGATTTTTGAATAGTATCAGATATTTTGTATTTAAGTTTATTCTGCTTTTCTTACCCTGACAAAATGTTTTGCACAAGCATCCTAATGCTGAGGTTTCTGTGATGTACATTCTCTAAAAGCCTTCTCAATCTCCATTATTACCGGCTGACTAAATCAGGTTGTCAACAATTGCTAAATTAACCTTATCATGGGGAAACGAGGTCATCAAATGTTTCAGGCAGACCCTCTGAACCGGATGTTTTGAAAAGCAGGTAACATATGTTTATCATACATAGTTTGGTTTTAGGATTGCTGGCAACCTATGTCAGGTTTATGTGACAAATGTGTATCAGTACATTCCAAGATTATTTTCACAAAATAACTTTCCTGAATTTGAGGGACCTGCTATAATACATGAGAATGGGTGTTGTAACCGGGTGTCCATGTTAATATCCAAATGGTTATGTGGTGAAACTCTGTCGCTTAGTGTAAACTCTTGTGTTTTCTGCAGTGGGTGAGTTTCAATTTGCCAGTATTTCTTAAGTCTAACTATCCTCAGTTGATTTTTTTCTGATTGCCACTTTCTGGCTTTAGAGGATAGTCCAGGACCAAATCTTTTAGACTATCAAAGTTGATGTGTTGTGAGTTTCCAGCATTGAGGGTGATGCCTTTTGCATTTTAAGTTAGCCTTTCCGTTGCACACCTAGTAACCGTCTGGTTTTTGGGCCAGCTGAGAAATTATGTGTACCAGGCAGTTCATTAGTCTGTTTGCCTAGATAATCACCCAGTGGTGCATTCCAGTCACTAGACCTGCTAACAAGATCAGAGTCTGTATCATGGTAAAGACAGCATTCTTGTAACCTATTCAAAAGATTGTACAATTCAATGCACACAAGCGGTAGTGAGGCAGGCTATGAATATGTTGGTGGTTTTAGTGTAATTTTTTTTTTACATATTTTACCATAGTTTCCTAATCTATAGATTTGATTGAAGATACTTCATAGCTAAAAATAACTTTGAAATTTGTCTTTGCAGGGTTATAAGCTGTGTTCTGGTCGTAGAGTTTTTTATTTTAAGAGTCTAGAAGCCTGACTTTTCAATCATTGATACACAAAGTATAACCAGATGCTTCCTGTTTATCCCTGAGATGTAATTTAATGTGTGAAAAAACAAATCCTCTGTCAGACTGCCATACCTCAAAAAACCACTCTAGCCTTTTTCTATAGCCAGATTTAACTCTATTGTATTTACCATGTACCCTTTAGAGCCCAGCCCTTATTTGCACCCATGACTACATCTGTCTGATCTGAGTGCAGCTGCAACATAAAGGGAACATTAACTTCCCGAGCATTTTAAGTGGTAGAACAGGATAAACAGGGCTTGTGGGGGTACATTTTAACTTTAGCTAGATCGAAATATGTTATGTCCGCAAAATCCCTATAAATGATATGTGGGTGTCTTACAGGGTATGTCTTGGTTTTGTTGACATAAGGATACAAACTGGTAGCCAGAGTAATGGATTTATCAAATAGTACCTTGTGATACAGCTTTATAGTGTTATTACTATCGCCAGAAAGCGTATCACGGGGATCCAGGGGTTCTGATAAGGATTTAACCGTAAAATGACTAAATATTTCTTGCTATCTAGCATCATTTTCCACTGGCAATCCCACATGACCCGAACAGAAAATCCGCACCGTGTTAAAGTTCCTTTTCACCATAGTTTTGACTCAATTGCCCAGATGTTAGTCACCTTTTTTTTCATAAACATGCAGAACTGTAATAAAAGCACCCTTGGAATTCAAAAACAGTGATAGAATCCTTCTGGAGACCGTCCATTGCCGGCTTCCATCGCTGCAGCTAGCGGACGCGCGCCCGCTAGCCGGTAAGCACCATTTCGATCTATATTGACTATTGGAAGCAAAGCATGGTTTTCATCCTATTATTCTTAGAGATCCTAAGGAGTACATAGACTGGAGCTCAATAGCCTTGCACAAGACTCATTATCTTTGCAGAGATATTTATTGATACACCTTGTCTCCTTACAAAGGAACTTTGTCTCTGCAAGCACAGTTTGATCCTGTTACAAGGACACTATTTGAGGCATAATTAATAGTTACATTATGTGAAGAATCTTATAACACATTGGTCTGTTTTTTTTTTCTGTGGTATTTTTTTAACATGATATTATGTGGTTGTATAATTAAATTCATATTTAAAATTTAATATTTTCTAATCGTTTAATTGTCTATTTGGTGCATGTATTTGTGACTCTGATCCTAGCGCAGCACTTGTGTTTTTAATGACTTGCGTAGGTCCCTGATATCAACCAGCACTGCGGTTACAGATCAGCTAATGGCAAACCCCCTTTCAGCTGCCTGCTGTGTAAGGGATAATTTTTTTATCTTTAAGGTGGTTTACTTTTCCTCTTTTTATAATGGCATATATTTATGTACAGTAGGAAGATTTGTACAGTTTTATCCACTGGTCATCAGACCATTACTATAAAAAAAATCAAGCAAAGAACAAACATGATATATGAAAGTGTATTTTTTATTACAGACCATTAGATTTAAAATTAAACAAATTACAATTTGAGCAATGTCTCAATCGAAGACCTTTGTGCTGATTGATTTTACTTGGAGAAAAAAAAAACGAAGCTAATGCTGCACACAAAGGATTGAAGGACGAGCAGAAGGATCCTGTGAGAAGCTTACTAAGCATGTCCAGGGTCTCGTCATCCTCTGCCAGGTAGCTGGTGGAGGAAGGAGGTCATCATGTCTTCTCCAGGACATGTATATATGATACTTAATGTCTGACTCCCTAGCTTTTCTCCAGGGAAGGTAACCAGAGGCTGCATAGTACAGAAGAATGCCAAGAGCCCAGGGGTCCACACTAAGAGGATGAGATACTCATCGTGCCTAACATCACAGAACTCTGGCAACATGTATGGAGTGATTCATGGACAGAATGTTCTACTCATGATAAACCAGCGTCACTTTGTTTAATGTGATGGCATTCACTGATTTAGAGCCAGACAATGCGCTTCTCAGATAATGTGTACAAATCCATTACCATGCATATAATCCAGAGCCTCGGACAACTGCTCTGCACATCTCTACTGCAGCCTCTGAAATCCCAACCTGTAGAAGGAGAGAAATGTTCATATCCATAGAATTATAGGACATTGGGCTTTTAGTTATGCCACGGCAACCAGAGGGCAACGGATATGGAGTGCTCCTTGAGGAAGTTCTCCTTACTGGACCTTCATCACAAATATGGCTAACGGTTCACTTAAACGCAACAAAAATATAACATATAATATCCTTCAAGGCAGGAAATCAAGAAACTGAATGAATAGTGTTTTATATCCAGTCTATATTCAGATCTCGAATGACTGTTTGCTTATCTTGCGTAAGCAGAAGCTGAAAAAAGGATCCATTACCATTATTCCTGGTGGTGGTCCGAAAATTGCTCCGTTTCTAGAATGTGACTGTCCTAGAAGCTCGGAACAAACAATGGCTTTAAGCTTTGTAAATTTTATATAATCTTTATAAATGTTAAGTCTTTAAAAACTGACTTAAAAAAAAATAATAATAATTTTAAGATGGCACAAGTTATGCCACACTATGCAGATTTATTCACCATTTTTCTATTTAATAAACATCTCTTGTATGTTGTCTACAAAAAGATTCTGTAATCACTTAGTCAACAATGTATTTTACAGCATAGGGAATTTTAGAGAATGCAATCAGATATCATAACAATACACACAACACATTTGGCTATAACTTCCTATATTTCCTGAAACCAGTACTCTATGTACCTGTTGATGATATATTGGTGTTGATCATAAGACAAATGACTAGTAATTTATTACTAGGTACCACTAAACCAACTAAAGGAAGTTAAAGAACTAGTTATGAGTCATATAGCCATGCTAAGCAATCAGACCAGGAAGGAATATGGTGAAGATGAACAGTCTGAAGAATGTTTAGTCTAATCCAGCGCTTGAAGTCTGCTTCTAGGATGTTCTGTCTGTAGATCTTGCTGGGTTGGAATGAGTTGTTTGGAAGACTGTCCAGCTCATAAGGAGGATCAAAATTAATATGGGAAATGCAAGAGCAGCTATTCACATCCACAATCTAGTTTGTGACAATAACTTAGCATTTGTAAATCAGTTCTATATAGTGGTGAAATATAGGCAATCTCTGCTACAGATCCCATATTAAAGCTGGTGTTTTGTCAATCATTAAGGTGCTGTATATGGAAACAGATTTCTGAGGAATATTTCTCAATTATGTAATTCCATCATTATGGAACCGCATGATTTTTTACTCTTGTCTCTATATAATCAGGGTCTGGTCTAGAGATTTATTTAGGGGGGGGGTTTGTCCCCTTTGTACTGTTTTGTAAACCACATTAGCTTTTGTTTTCTGGGTTTTTCCTAACATTTCTTATAAAAAGGTCTGGAAATTTTTTTGGTGTTTTGTCAATCATTAAGGTGCTGTATATGGAAACAGATTTCTGAGGAATATTTCTCTATTTAATATCATCATTGTGAACCCCCCCATGATATTTTCCTCTTGTCTCTATGTAATCAGGGTCTGGTCTAGAGATTTATTTAGGGGGGTGGTTTGTCCCCTTTTTGTACTTTTTTTTTTTTGTAAACCACATTAGCTTTCTTCTGGGTTTTTCCTAACATTTCTTATAAAAAGGTCTGTTACAATTTTTTTTATTTTTTATTTCCCATTGCTCCTGTACTCATGTGCCTCCACTCTACCAAAGAATCGCTTGCACATTTCCCCATTTCCCAAAAATCCGCCTTCCTAAAGTTTAGCACCCTGGTCTTTGTGTGGCACGTGTCATTATACTAAACCATACTGCTTGATCACTGGATCCTAGGTTCTCATCCACACTTCTAAGATTCTGTCACCATTTTAAGTACCAAATCTAAGATGACAGATGACTTCATTGAGTGGGCTCAATCACCATTTGTTTAAGGGACACTCCCTGTAATGAATTTAAAATATCCATATTTCTAGTGGAGCTTGCTGAAGACTCACCCCAGTTTACATTAAGTAGACTTTTAATCTCCCATGATTATTACCTCCCTTTTAATGGCATTTTAGCAATGTCTTGCAATAGGAAATTGTCCATTTATGCTTGCCCTGGTGGCCTATATATCACTCCAGTATAAAGAATAAATCCCTGGGTTTCTATGGTTACCCAAAGCACCTGTTTTTTTTTTTCTCCAATACTCCCTATTAAAGGTAAATTTAACCCTTCCTTAACATACGTTAATACGCTGCCTTCGATTTTCCTTACGATCCTTCCTAAACTATAACCTGGTATAGCTAGGTCCTAGTCATGATTTTTATTGCAATGCAAAGGTTGCATTATGAATCTCCTATTCAGTTTATTGCTTTTTATATTTTTATTCTCACTCAGTTGTTGAGGCTGTATTATCTGTCATGACTGGACACAATTCTTGGTTGGGGGAGCAACTATTTTTAATTTAGATCACTGCCCCCCTCCTAATTTAAATGGTTTCTTTCAAACTGTTCACTTACACTAGAGGATGGGTGCAAGCTATCCTTTTATACAGGTTTGTTGACTTGATGGCTTGACTTTTATGAACCCAAATCTTTCATGATACAATTTCCTAAACCATAGGTTGAAATCACTAATACGCATTATTCTGCCTCCACATCTGTGTACTCTCAGCACTTCAGAAAGTTATCCTATTTGCCACCTGCTTAAGAGCAGTTCCCAACTTTCAAAATTCATTAACAGCCACAACTTAAGCATTGGCCAAGTCCTTAGTGAGCAAGGAAAGGGAGGTTACACCTTGGGACAGTCTTCAGGCAGACACTTCACCTGATTTCTAATTACAGAACCTCTTTCCAGCCGGATACCCTAACAATATAACCCCCCACAAGAATTGCAATCCTTAAGGGTTTCCTTCTCTCGCCACTGGTTTCCTTCAACACCTCATGCTCTATATTACATGTTGTATTGCATTCCAGGCCTCTAAGTGCAGCATGAGTTTTGCAAGGGCACAGTCTGTGCAATTTGACCTTTTGCAACTGGAACCTTCTGACTAGCCTCGTCACTATAGTCCACCCAGTACGCCTCCTGGGAACTCCTAGGCAATGTTGACCTCAAAGATAGACATCCTGCATATCTCACCATGCTTTCTAGCCATCTCATACCACAAAAAAGACCTCTTCTGACAGATTGGACAACACCTGAGTTTCCAAATAGTTTCATGCAAAACAAAAGCATCACAACCATTGCAATGCACAAGACCACACCCACTAAAAGGTTTATTTGAATAAAAATTAACAATCTTCACTAGATCAGCAAATCACATAAATAATTTAAGTGAGCCCAAATTCAGCCCAAATCCAGTTATAACTCCAAGATGCTTTCAAAATCAATGCTTAGAAAATCAGACTATGAAAACCAGGCAGGTTACACCTTTGCAGGTTTAAACTATATCCCCTTTAAATAACACAAACTGAACTAATCACTTACCTCAGCCAAAGCAGTTAGCATAGCTGACTAATCTAACCAGAGAAGAAGAAAAATACCTGATACTTACCCAGGAAAATTATACCAAACCTAAATTAACAATGATATGCAACAATCTTAATCACAGAAATCAAACACTAAATTAGGTGAATACAATAAAAAACAATACTGCAATAAAAACAATACTGTACAAGTGCACAGTTGCGGTGTAAAACTAGGCCCACTCTGATAAATTACCTGTGGAAAAACAGTAAATTGTGGTAATCTTCAGTTAACTCCAATATGCTTTCAAAATCAATGCTTAGAAAATCAGACTATGAAAACCAGGCAGGTTACAACTATACCCCCTTTAAATAACACAAACTGAACTAATCACTTACCTCAACCAAAGCAGTTAGCATAGCTGACATCTAACCAGAGAAGAAAAAAAAATACTTACCCAGAAAAATTATACCAAACCTAAATAAACAATAATATGCAACAATCTTAATCTAAATCACAGAAATCAAACACTAAAATACACACAAAAAAATACTGCAATAAAAAAACAATACTGTACAAGTGCACAGTTGCAGTGTAAATCTAGGCTCACTCTGATAAATTACCTGTAGAAAAACAGTAAATTGTGGTAATCTTCAGTTAACTCCAATATGCTTTCAAAATCAATGCTTAGAAAATCAGACTATGAAAACCAGGCAGGGTTCTTGCCTTCTCCACATTTATTTCTCAGGAGGGAATGCACTAATGTCTATCACAGTGCTGGAGAGCTTCTTCCATGAACACTGGAAGATCCATAGTCTGATAGACATACCCATTTCTCTCTCCAGAGGTGAGCCTCTGATAATTGCACATACCAGGCCAGACTTGGTGCTAATAAGATCACCATAAGTACTGCAGAAGGCCTTTATTTTCAATGTCATTGATTCAGGGTTCAGATGTCAAATATTTCTAGGCAGCAAGCAAGTTTGCAAGATGTTTCAACAGAATAGTGTTTGCAAATCTGTTACTGAATCCAGTAAGGGAATCTATATTCTCCTATAGTACTCTTCTAGTGAAGAAAATGGAACATTCACTCTATGCATTTGCTTTTTCTTGGCAATTCTATTGCAACATCTAACTGACAATATCCGAGATGATTCTAAAAGTACGGTAGAAAATTCTTTGCTGGAATTTGCTCGTAGCTTATTCATAACTGACAAATCAGTGATAAGATTACCAGCACCAATCTACATTTTTCATGGACATGTAACAAGTAACCATCCAACACCTCAACATGCTCCTTTACAACTAGGACACTTTATACCTTTCCATTTGAGCTACTTTTGTGTATTTACCACAAACGTCACAATATCTGTTAGTATGACACTTAAAATACACATTCAAAGCTAGCTTCTGATGCCCCTGTAAGCATTGCTGGGCTCTGCAAAAATGCTCTACAGTTGGGACAATGTAAAGTACAAGCAGCAGCATCAACGCATGTTTCCCTCATTCAAGCTTTACAAAATAAACATGTTTGTGGTTGTTATGGTGATATGCTGTATGGCAGGGTTTGTGAAAAATAACTGGCACCTCCAAATGCTTTTATATCCAATATGCAATAGTAATGATCATCATGCCATAATAGCAACAAGATGTTCTATGTAAGGGCCCCCAGTGCAGAAATGGTGCCAATCGCCATGCTCGTAATACACTATTTTAATGATTACTCACAGATGGTTTATAAAAGCTGGTATATCGCTATAGCTTACTAGTTTGTCAGTAGGCATTCCCAGAGCCTTATGTAGTTTTCGCACCTTAACTATAATCTCAATCAGAGCTGTCACTTTTTTTATCTAGTAACGCACAGAGGCTACCAGCCATACGATTGTTACCTACGTTATTCAAATCCTATAAGAAGCACCTACGTTTCTCAGCAATGAGACTGTAAGGAATACCCCTGAAACATTTGCCAGTTGGTTCACCACCAGCTGTTTCAAATCTTATCACAAATTTTAATCCACCTTTACCAAACAATTCAGCATTACTCTGCAACATATCCAACACGATTTAAAGTCATTTTCTTGTGACTCTGCTCTGTTTATGGGTTCGTCAGCATGTACATATTAAGCTTAGTTTCGCTGGGGGCTGTATTTTGGGTCTGAATCTGGTTTTGTATAGTGTCTGTACGGTATTGAGCGTAGCTTCATTAGACTGTTGTATTGTCCAATGTATTATGTGCATGTCTGACTGCTTCTAATATCTGCATATCTAACAACCTAAAATAATAGCCCACTTCAGTTGTGATAATCCATCGCACCCTTCATTTCCCAGTATGTGCACTTAATCTGTTAACTGGTTCCCAGTGGCCCCCTAGTTTCTCAGTATGTGTATTCGGTCCACGACCATCATACACAATCATAAATTTGCCTGGGTAACATGGGTCTCGAAGATGTTTGTGGCATATTACAAGAACAATGCAATATTTGCCACCATTTACCATGCTTCAGCCACATCTGACCACAAATCCTTTTTATACTTGGCGCTGCTATCGCTAGTGTATGATGTCCATACTGGCTGAAGCATGTTGCATTAATACATTTAAGTAACGATTCATATCTACCTTCATACATGCACCACCAGCATATAGACTTAGGAATGCAGTGTCATTCCACTTGAAACTCGTACATAGTGGTACATTGCTGTGTTTGAAAATCTGTTTTGCACAATTTGATTACACATCGATTGCTTGTAACGTGTCTGCATCATTGTGTAGTGTTCATGTACCTGCTTTTAATTGGTGGTTTCTGTACTATTGTGTCACTTTCAGAATAACTGAGTTTTTTCTTTTTATGCACTGACTTTTAGCGATTCCCAGACCCCCCCCCCCCCCCCCC
>WWET01007375.1:11217-24607 GCA_011038615.1 Limnodynastes dumerilii
TAGATAGATAGATAGATAGATAGATAGATAGATAGATATTAGATAGATAGATAGATAGATAGATAGATAGATAGATAGATAGATAGATAACACATTATTGTACCGCTCTATGAAGCAATATGTGATAGGTTCTTACCATTTAAATAAAACATCTGTTTAAGACTTATGTAAAACAGTCTTTTATCTTTTATCAATCAGTTCTTACTGTAAACTCTACAGGTGCCTTGGATAAAATAGGGGCAGTGCATGACCCCAAATTACTTTGCATTGTGTATATAGCTTGGAAACACAATAACAGCGTTGCTTTGTTTTCCATCTCATTCGTTCTACACGCTATGCACAGTCTCTTGTTAGACTAGTATAACACATGCATGTTCTCCTGAAGCCTTCTGTGCCAAAGTCGAATGGATGGGGATATTCTCAGCACAGAAATAATAATAGAAATAGATGGGTTAAGTACTGCACTCTCCTGGTGGAAACGGCTCTCTGGTGAAAAGTAAGAGCCTGTTATTGATGTCTTATATAAAAAAGGATGTACGATGTGCTGTGTTTGGCAACAACTGAGAGTCAATCACCACTACAGAGAGTCTCGTAAAATAACAAAAACTCCAAGATCCCCTCTATAAGGCAAAGCCTGAAACGTGATATCTCCATAAGATTAAAAACCACTTCCAAGGCTGAGCAAACGCGGTGGAGAGTACACTCCCAAGTCTTCATACCCATATCTTCCAATGACTGCATTGCGGTCTGACAAATGATCCAATTATTCGGTTCAGTCAAGGACTGTTCAGTGATCTCGGAGGAGACATTTTCGTCAGCATCACGCGGAGGTGGAACGTAGAGATGTCCTCATCAGTTCTCAAGAAGCGAGTAAGGAAATTTGGTGTGTTGATCCAAGACCCGGGAATCTTTTTCCTGTCCCTAAAGTCATTCTTGGATGCCCAACTGAATTTTTTTTTTAATGAAAAATGACTTATAGTGTTGAGAAAGTGCTTGACCTAGTCATAAAGCACATTATGGAAAGTCTAAGAGAGTGATTATGTACCTTGCCATTTATATTTAGCTTGCATTCCAGTAGAAATACCGTGTAATGATTTATACATCTTGCCACCCAAATGGTCAAGCCCAAAGGCAAGGTCTTGGCCAACCTCTATGCTGTGGCTGAGTCCTCCACTTTGATTGGACCCAAGGGAAACCCCTGATTGCTCCATGTTTTAGGTATTCCTTTGGCCTCCTTGTCATATTTAGTTGTTACTTAAGTGATTTGGGACTTTATGCACACTAAGCCAAGATTCGGTAATAGATGGGATACGTTAGGTGAATTTTATTTTACAGTTGGAGAATGACATTAACTATTAACACTTGTATGAATTGCATTGTTATTAAATTGGGAAAAAAACTATAAATCTTGTAGTATACAGGGAAAGCAACTGAAATGTTACAAGGGGATAATATAGGAAAATTTGGGGTCTTATTAAACTGATATTCGTCAATAAATAACACATTTGCCCACACCCCCAGCTTGCCTTGCTTACTTTGAATTTTGGGGTTGCAAATTTTCTGCTAATGTTATGTAGTGAAAAGTTTATAACAGTGAGGTCCTCTGGAGGCTGTATTCCATGCAGAATACACTATCCACATGCTGGGCTGACCCACTTACCATGTTTACAAGGTACTTATGGTAGGAGTGTTTTGATAGGGCTGTTCAATTTTGATATTTCAATAGGGCTGTTCTCTCCCAGCCAATTCCAAACTGGCTGGGAAATCGATTGCTTCTGCCTCGAAGAGGCAAAGCAACTGATCAGCGGAGCACTGAACACGCCTGACCCTAACCCTCCTCTTCCATGGCCTTAACCCTAACCCTCCCCTTCCATAAGCATAACTCTAACCATCCCTTCCTCGCAACCTGACCCTAACCCTTCTCTTCTCCACAGCCTGACCCTAACACTAACCCTCCCTTCCCCAGGGCCTAACCCTAACCCTCTCAGTAACACGAAAAGTCTTCGAAAACATTAATCACCTCTCCAGTTGTGTCATCGGTGGTTGCGTCAGAACCGGCAGGGCACTTCCAAAACTGAATTGGTGAGTATGCCGATCGCCACTTACATCCATTCATAAAAAAAATTCTAAAATGGCTGCTTATTCGAAATAGAGACAGCCGGAAAATAATTTTCAGCTGTTTCTACATTGTGCTGGGGACTTCCACCGTTATGGTAGGTGGGCATAGACATGCAAATAACACAGTAAGGACTTGGCTAAGGACACGGAAATCCATTCCGCAAGTAGCAATGCTGGGAGGTTGTCCAAATACCTGCATGTGGAATTTAGGATAGCAAAATCCGTACATTAGCCTCCGCAATGTATGCAATCTACTATAAGTTCTGGATTCGGTTCTTTTATAATAAATGTACACCAAATGGCTCACCAAAGTCAGCAGCATTGACTCTCGACCTATTTGGGATACAGAATACAATTAGTTCCTTTCTGCGTGTTATGTGCTGTCTTGTCTCGCTCCCTTCACGTTGATGTTTGCTTTCTCTCTTGCTAGATATTGATGAGTGTGCGCTGAAGAACGAGACGGTCTGTTCACAGATTTGCATCAATATTCCGGGGAGTTACAGGTGTGAGTGCCACGAGGGTTATTTCCTTGAAGAGGATGGCAAAACCTGCATCAAGGGAAATCAAGGTATGGATGTATATATATTGTGTAGCCTGCATGAAGGTGTGAGGGTCCAGTCACATGTCTTCAGTTGTTGCAAATTTAACATTTTTCACAACCATCCTGTCTATCAGAGGCAGAACTAGCGAGTTGTGGGCCCAGGTGCAAAAAAAAAAAGCTTTGGCCCTTATGATATCCCAGGTTACCCGGTGTGGAGCTTTGGCGTTGCGGTGATGACGGCTGTGGGCCCTTGTATCAACATGGGCCCCGGTGCTGCTGCACCTGTTGCACCAATGGTAGTTTCACCCCTGCTGTCTATGTGGATAGGACAGGATGTTCCATAAAAGTGCCACAGGACTACCTTAAATGTCCGTACATGTATAACGCACGGAGATCCCTTCCCCACGCCCTCCCTGGCTCATTTAGATCCCTTCCCCACCTTCTTCTTAAAAATGTGATGAGGCTGCCGTGGAACGCCTTTTCTTACTTAAAAAACTATGAACGGTCTTACAAAAAAATTTGTAAAAATGCTACGTATCTTGCTTAGTCAGTGTGCGCCATAGTTAAATTCTTAACCATACGCATCTAAGAAGCATCAGCCTATTAGGTGTTAATCTGGACCATAAACAACAGTACATAAATGTAAACAGGAGTCAGCACAAGACAGAAATAAAAACAAAATAAATACAAAAGCTGGAATACAACAATGCCCTGAATGGAAAGAGCTGGATACAAATGAACCCAATTCAGTGTAAGTATACAAAGGAACAAACAGGAAAGCAGGTGAAGCAGCAAAACAACAGCAAACAATGACCAGCAACCTGATCAGTGAGAGGCAGTCCTTTATACTTGCTGATCAGGTGCTGATAATTAACCAACAATGAGAAAGTCCAAATAGTAGCTCCTAGCAGCAGATCAGAAAACTGTCCAAATATACTGAAGGAAAATATGAACAGGATTGCATCTAGGGGCAGATGAGGGTACTACATGTCAGATGTAGTATCATAACATGTATGAACATTGTGTGAAATTACTGCAGTTATACACACAAATCCTCAGTTATTATTGCAACTATTTTGGTTGGAAAATTAACACAAGCCCAAGTGTTTATACATATACCAATAATGAAAGATTAAGGCACAACATTAACAGCTATCCTGTCTCTCCTGTCATGATGTCACTTCCTGTTCTTTTGGGAGACAAATCATAGTGGTACCATGATGTATCTGAGAGCCAGGAGTCCTAACATTGGGCTCTGTTGAGGGAATGTCTCTGACTCAGGTCTGCGTGCATGTGTTGGGGCCGGTTGGGGCCCAGTACAGGTGTCCCCTTTGTACCCCACCTATCCTGTTGCTGAACCTGACCATTCCACAATAAGTGATGCTCCTAGGCAGGTGCCACAGCTCAGCTCTGGATTGGTGCAAACATTAGCCAATCATACTGCATCTTGTTTGCCTCAGAGTTTCAAATGGGTGAAACTATTCTGGGATATCTCCTCCTAATTGCTGATAATAGGCAACTATGGCTTTCCCTTCCAGTAATCATAACTCAGCATAACCACTTCAAACATAAAGATAAGTCATGCTGGAGAATTCTTTGTATCACCAATAGCCCTTTAAATGTGTTCACCTTTATCATCTTGTAATAATCATGTTAAATTTTATAGGGGGCCTTGTAAATTTCTATGGCATTACTGTAAAGAACAACAGTATCCATTGTCCCATAATAATACATTCTGTGTTTTCTCTGGTTATATAAAAAGATAACATTAAATAAATAAATATCTGCATAATAAAATCAGTCACATTATGTTCTGTTAGCAGAACAAGAGGTCATCTTTTTAGTGGGCTAAAAAAAATATATAAATATCTGTACGCCCATTATTAAAATTTAGTAAGGTTACAGGGATGCTGCCAAGCAGTGTTAAATAAAAGTTGGAAAACAGTTTAATGAAAGATACTGAATCTCCCCCAGACAATTTAAAGAGTACAGTTCACCTATCGGCGTCGTTCCTCTTTGAAAACAGGTCAGATCTGGAACATTTCGAATTTCACATATCTTCAGAAAAAACTATGTTAATCTCATTTTCTTTGTCTGGAACTGTTTTAGAAATTAAGATGACGATCTGCCCAAGTATTTAATGGCTTGTGTTTTCTAACGTACTTCTATCGCTGCTTTCATATTATTTTAATTTATTACGTGCAATACATAGAAGTGGGCTAAAGCAATAATAATTATTGTTACAAATTTAAATTGCAAACACATTTGCACTCTCCAATATAAAAATAGGATTGTAACATCCATCAAACAGTCCTGTGTTGTATGCAGCCTTTCCCACAGCCTCTATTGTTATAATACTGAGGGATAAAGGATTGCGATCTTAGGTATAATAAATCTGTATAATATAAATAACTGCCATACATTCAGAACATTTCATACACATTATTTTATTCAGGTGCCACAGTCCACTAATAAATGTATTACCTCTGCACATACCACATTACCTCTCTAATACTCATCTGTATAATATTACCTCTGTAATAGTCAGATGTATTGCATTACCTCACTTATACTCAGATGTACTGTATCACCTATAATACTAAGCTGTACTGTATTATCTCTAATACTAAGCTGTATTGTTGTGGCACTCTAATACTGAGCTGTACTATATTACCTCTTTAATACACTCAGCTGTACTATATTACCTCTCTAATACTGAGCTGTACTATATTACTTCTCTAATACTGAGCTGTACTATATTACCTCTCATACTCAGCTGTACTATATTACCTCTCTAATACACTCAGCTGTACTATATTACCTCTATAACACTGAGCTGTACTGTATTACCTCTGTAATTCTAAGCTGTACTATATTTCCTCTCTAATACTAAGCTGTACTATATTTCCTTTCTAATATTGAGCTGTACTATATTACCTCTGTAATACTAATCTGTACTATATTTCCTCTCTAATACTCAGTTATACTATATTACCTCTTTAATACTGAGCTGTACTATATTATCTCTCTAATACTGAGCTGTACTATATTACCTCTGTAATACTGAGCTGTACTATATTTCCTCTCTAATACTGATCTGTACTATATTACCTCTGTAATACTGAGCTGTACTATATTACCTCTCTAATACTAAGCTGTACTATATTACCTTTCTAATACTGATCTGTACTATATTACCTCTACCTCTCTAATATTGAGCTGTACTATATTACCTCTCTAATATTGAGCTGTACTATATTACCTCTCTAATACTGAGCTGTATTATATTACCTCTCTAATATTGAGCTGTACTATATTACCTCTCTAATATTGAGCTGTACTATATTACCTCTCTAATACTGAGCTGTATTATATTACCTCTCTAATATTGAGCTGTACTATATTACCTCTCTAATATTGAGCTGTACTATATTACCTCTCTAATACTGAGCTGTATTATATTACCTCTCTAATATTGAGCTGTACTATATTACCTCTCTAATATTGAGCTGTACTATATTACCTCTCTAATACTGAGCTGTATTATATTACCTCTCTAATATTGAGCTGTACTATATTACCTCTCTAATATTGAGCTGTACTATATTACCTCTCTAATACTGAGCTGTATTATATTACCTCTCTAATATTGAGCTGTACTATATTACCTCTCTAATATTGAGCTGTACTATATTACCTCTCTAATACTGAGCTGTATTATATTACCTCTCTAATATTGAGCTGTACTATATTACCTCTCTAATATTGAGCTGTACTATATTACCTCTCTAATACTGAGCTGTATTATATTACCTCTCTAATATTGAGCTGTACTATATTACCTCTCTAATATTGAGCTGTACTATATTACCTCTCTAATACTGAGCTGTATTATATTACCTCTCTAATATTGAGCTGTACTATATTACCTCTCTAATATTGAGCTGTACTATATTACCTCTCTAATACTGAGCTGTATTATATTACCTCTCTAATATTGAGCTGTACTATATTACCTCTCTAATATTGAGCTGTACTATATTACCTCTCTAATACTGAGCTGTATTATATTACCTCTCTAATATTGAGCTGTACTATATTACCTCTCTAATATTGAGCTGTACTATATTACCTCTCTAATACTGAGCTGTATTATATTACCTCTCTAATATTGAGCTGTACTATATTACCTCTCTAATATTGAGCTGTACTATATTACCTCTCTAATACTGAGCTGTATTATATTACCTCTCTAATATTGAGCTGTACTATATTACCTCTCTAATATTGAGCTGTACTATATTACCTCTCTAATACTGAGCTGTATTATATTACCTCTCTAATATTGAGCTGTACTATATTACCTCTCTAATATTGAGCTGTACTATATTACCTCTCTAATACTGAGCTGTATTATATTACCTCTCTAATATTGAGCTGTACTATATTACCTCTCTAATATTGAGCTGTACTATATTACCTCTCTAATACTGAGCTGTATTATATTACCTCTCTAATATTGAGCTGTACTATATTACCTCTCTAATATTGAGCTGTACTATATTACCTCTCTAATACTGAGCTGTATTATATTACCTCTCTAATATTGAGCTGTACTATATTACCTCTCTAATATTGAGCTGTACTATATTACCTCTCTAATACTGAGCTGTATTATATTACCTCTCTAATATTGAGCTGTACTATATTACCTCTCTAATATTGAGCTGTACTATATTACCTCTCTAATACTGAGCTGTATTATATTACCTCTCTAATATTGAGCTGTACTATATTACCTCTCTAATATTGAGCTGTACTATATTACCTCTCTAATACTGAGCTGTATTATATTACCTCTCTAATACTCAGCTGTACTATATTACCTCTCTAATACTGAGCTGTACTATATTACCTCTCTAATACTCAGCTGTACTATATTACCTCTCTAATACTAAGCTATATTGTATGTCTCTTCATGCCACTTCCAGACACTCCGGACCAGATTTACACTTAAGTATGTACCTAAATATACGCATTCCATGTGCGTTTCTTGCCTTTTTTTGCGATTTTCACAAGCACCATCTTGATGTTATGCACAGATTCCCGTTACGCACAGAGTTTAATTTCCGTACCTAATGAGATCCTTAAGAAGGGGCATGCCACTGCTCCGTAAATAGGAAGTTATGAAAAGTGGGTGGGGGGGCATTTAAATAGGGCAGTATGGGCTGGGCTTGCAAAGTAAAAAATATTCACAAATATTACACAAATTGGTTGCATTCCCCGCATAGAATGAGGGATTTCTGAAATAGGGGTATTTGAAAGTTCCTTTTTGGATGTTCCTATTTTGAATACCCCTTCATTTTAGAATTTTTTTTTTAGAATGGGTGACTATGCCGATCAGCATACTAACCCATTCCTTTTCGGAAACACCACAGTCGCTACTGCAGGACCCGCACCACGGGAAAGGTGAGTAACCTCTCCAGGGTTAGGGTCAGGCTGCGGGGAAGAGAGGGTTAGGGTCAGGCTGCGGGAGATGGAGGATTAAAGGGTGAATTAGGGTCAGGCTGCGGGAGATGGTGGGTTAGGGTCAGGCTGTGGGGAAGGAAGGGTTAGGGTCAGGCTGCGGGGAAGGGAGGGGTAGGGTGAGGCGGAGTGGGAGGTACTGCAGGACCCGCACCACGGGATCAGGCTGCGGGGAAGGGAGGGTTAGGGTCAGGCTGCGGGGAAGGGAGGGTTAGGGTTAGGGTAATGGAAGGGAAGGGTTAGGATTAAAATTAGGGGAAGGGTTGGGGTAGTGTTTCGTGCTCCGTGGATCGATTGCTATGCCTCATCGAGGCATAAGCAACCGAAATCCCAGCCTGTAGGGCCGTTCTTTCCGGGGACCCACACCCAACACAAATATACGCAAGGAGAGTTAAGGAGGCTCTATGGACATGGATGTCAGTAAAGATCCATAAGATTGGGGGGGTGTCATGGCAGTGCACTTGCCACATAGTTGTGTATTTTTTGCAAATCTGCACGTAATTATTCGCTTCTTATCTGTGGATCAGTGCTTCCCTTCTTGGGCATCTCATTGGAATTGCAAAGTAGTCTTGGGATATTCCAATAGTTAAACATTACCACTTGTTTTTTAAATATTTTTTTTTTTTTTTCAATAATCTCAAACAAAAAGCATATAAAAGAGCAGCAATCCAAACAGTATCCTTTATACAGCTGAAAAGTGATATTTTCTTATACTGTTACTGTAGAAATCTGATCCATCAATAAACAAAGTCTCATAATATGGTTTCACCGTGGTTTCTATATATAAACAGAGTTATAGCCGTTGTCTATCAGCATGTACCGGTCTTATGTTTATAAAAAGAAAAGAGTTTTATCGCGGGCTAACAAACGCTGCTTTACTTATAGGAGAATTCGAAAAATCCAACAACGTATTGAAGCCCGGAATTTGCTCGGACACTTGCAAAGAATTTCATCAAATAAAACAGACCGTCTTACAGCTAAAGCAGAAGGTATATGATCGATCCCATACACATGCTGAAAACAAACCAACCAACTGCACATATGAAACACTTTCAGCTCAAATTTGTCAAATTGTTTGCTTTCACGCTATGATTCAGAATAAGAATTTGTTGAATTTACACCAAACATTTGTTCTCTCCAAGTGTAAACATTTTTTTTTATTTCTATAAATATGTATTTTTTCCTATCCTGCCTTTCTACACAGCGGTTCTGCAAAAAAACACCCATTACTTTAACTATTCCAAGATTTTTAGGAAGAAGACTCTTGGAAAAGTTTTTGATTTTTTAACAATTGCATAGTAATATAGTTTAGCTTTCAAGGTCAAGGCATTGGCGTATCTATAATGGGTGCAGGGTGTGCAGTGCACACGGGCCCCTCAGAACAGGGGGCCCTGTGGCATTCATCCTGCACCCTGGGTTGGCAGGGGAAGAGGGGTCATTCAGCATCTATTTCTTTCCTCTAAGATATTCCGGAGGAAAGAAATAAATGCTAAATTAGTCCCCCTTCCCCTGCAGTGGGACTGTCCCGATTTTGTGGGCCGAAAAAGGGGCACATAGCTGTAAGCCCAGCCCCTTTCATGAATCAGGGCAGTGCTGTCTCAGGAAAGGGGGGGGCATGTGCAAAACCTGCACGAGGGCCCCCTCACTTCTTAAAACGCCCCTGGGTCAAGGGTTGAGGGAAGATTACATATGCAAAGATTAAAGGGTTGAAAAGGGTTTTATATTAGATAATGGAGCTGATTCAGACACAGGTACAAAACCCATGATGTCGTTTCTTCTGCGAAAATGCCTATTAAGACGCTGATACCACCAACAACACGATCACGGATTCGTCCGTGCCAATAAAGATTTGTTTAATATCGGATCAGGTGCAATAGTGACTGTTCCTATTTCAGCAAGGGATCCGCTCCCAATGCTGAATTGTACTCTCCCCGACATGGACGGTTATGGCGCTGTATTCAGAGATCCGTTTTCGAGGAGAGTTGTGTGCGTATTTTTAGGATCGGATCAACTGTGCATGCGTAACTTTATGTACGTACTTTAGGTAGACTATATGCCGTAAGTGCCTAATGGACCGCACTTGGGGATATGCGCACGGAAAACCGACGTACGGGAAAATTTACGGATCTCTGAATACCCATGGTTAGGGTGTGTGAAGGGGGTGGTTAAGGTTAGGTTGCTAGTAGGTGATTGTTAGGGTTAAGCTTCAGAGAGGGGATGGTTAGAGTTTTGGTTAGGGGGTGGTTAAGGTTTGCCTGTGGGAAGGGGATGGTTAGGTTGTGGAGAAGGGGATTGTTAGGGTTAGGGGATGGTTAGGGTTAGGGAATGGTTAGGGTTAGGCTGCAGGATGGGTATGGTTAGGGTTAGGGGATGGTTAGGGTTAGGTTGTGGAGAAGGGGATTGTTAGGGTTAGGGAATGGTTAGGGTTAGGCTGCGGGACGGGGATGGTTATGGTTAGGAGATGGTTAGGGTTAGGCTGCGGGACGGGGATGGTTAGGGTTAGGGGATGGTTAAGGTTAGGCTGCGGGACGGGGGTGGTTAGGGTTGGGGGATGGCTAAAGTTAGTCTGCAGGATGGATATAATTATGAACGGTTGTTAGATTGCAAGAAAAGGTTAGGCTGCGGAAAATGGACAGTTAAGGTTAGGTTGCGGTTGAGATATTAAGAGTTAAGAGACAGTTAAGATAAGCATAATTAAAAGGACTGTTTAGGGCTTCGCTGACGAAAATAGTACCCGTCGCTTTTGGAATCTTCGAAGATGCACAAGTTGTAGGAATGCATCATAACCTGGTAAAGACTGACCGTGGCTGTCATTTCATCACTGGGGCGAGATTCATATCACTTGCAAAACCCTGGCTCCTCCTGCACATGCCCAGAGCTCACAGATGCACCTAGAATACAGAATATAAGTGCAGCTCTGGACCAGCCTCTGTATCATTATCCTATTAAAGTTGTTTTTGGACATTTTAGTTTCCTGTCTGTTTGTAAAATCCATCAGACTCTTCTACTCCCAAGTCTATCCAGAACATTATTTATTCATTGTCCTCTGTGAAGAAATCACTCTGTTTATTGAAGTCGTCTTATAAATGGAATTCCAAGAGCTCTTAAATATAAAGCATTTATTTTATGTGCAGCCCATAAAACACACGTATACTTTGTAAAACAAACACCATAAAAGGAGATTAATCATTGTCCAACGTTAATGTATTAGATTCATTTATTTCTAATTTATTAACATCCTGTTGGCCCTGCTTTGCACGAGTCATTATTTCTTACAATACATGCAATTATAATCTGTCTGGCAGTCGTAGGGACATTGCATGTAACCTCTTCTATGCCTTACAGGCTAGAACTCATTTTCTCATTAAAGTATAAAAACATTCCTTAGATTTTTTGCATGTCCACCTCATATCAAAGGACAGATAACATCGCTTGAGAACACGTACAATAAACAGGTCCATGTTGAAACATTGAAACTGGAAAACAAAATTAGAGTTGAGAGGTGAAGTTTTTTTCAACTCTAAATAACAGATTACACATAAAGGAGCGGAGGTAGAGTTTTTTGTGGAGCAGATCCCCAAACGTAACATGGAATCGCTATATGTTCGAGTTTCCACTAAAGCACGCAACTCTAGATAGGACGTAATGAAAATGGGCGATGGGAGTCCCGTTCTGATAGGCAGGCTTTTAGAAATAGAGACAGCCGAAAGTCCCTTTTCGGCTGTTTGTTTTTTTTATTGCCGAACGGCATATTCACCAATTCTGAAAAAAAGAAGTAGAAACTGGTAAGTATTCGAAAAAGGGACATCTGAAAAGGAATTTTCGGATGTCCCTTTTTCGCAAATCAGATTTTCATGCCAGAGAATGCAACCGTGTGTAGAGGACGCGCTCACCCTTTTTCCCTATGTCCTATATAGAGATCCGTGATTCAGCGGAAACAGGCATCTCGGGATGTAACATAGCGCGCTGGCGCATTCCACTTGTGCAAACACTCTGGATGGCCTCCTTTCCCTTCAGAAGTGGTAGCGGATAACACAATAAAGCAATCTAAACATGAATGAGAAATACATAAAAACATCCTAAATGTAAAAAAAAAAAACGAATTATCAAAAGGTTTAAAAAAATGGGCAGACTAGATAGAACACATGGGACCGGATACAGACTAACGTACGTTACCCCACTTACACACGCAAAGTGGTGTGTTCTAGGTGAAGAGCGCATCCACCCACCGGCTGTTACGTGCGTTTTACACATGTGACTTCTATAGTACGGAACTTACGATTTTACGATGAAAAATGATACATTAGGGGAGGGTTTAGGTATTTATGAGCGGATCAGGGGTCGGAGAGACTGCTGATCCGCTCATGTGACTTAAGGCTGTTTTATGGTAGTGTAATTCACACAAATATGCGCACAAGAGAGGGGTGAGACAGGGGAAGGTCACCCCCCCTTTCTCGTACGGACTGAAAGACCCCCACACATATGGAAAACATGCGGGGCTCTGGATACGGCCCCTGGTCCTTATCTGCTGTCATATTTTGTTTCTATGTCTATGTTTCTATTGTAATGTTTATTTATGTCTTTGTATTAGTTTATGTTGGATTACATATAATTCAGCCATTCAGCATCATTGGTTTATTTCCATCAGTGATTCTCTCACCATGGTTTGATTTATGTGCTTATGACTTGCTGTCTGTATAGTAAATAGTAGCAAAAGAAATGGCTGCGCTTTTATCCAACAAATTAAATATGTGCAAGTGTATATATAAATATAGGGGTGCAGCCAAGGACCAAAGTGACCACTATGTAAATACAAGGAACAAAAGAGGTCCGGCGCTCCATACATACATTAAATAACACTATGTGTCTGCACATAAATAAAAAGGAGGTTTAGTTCACAATATAGCTATATTGGGTTAAGCTCTCCTGCCCAGCGTCAAGGCAACTCCTGTCGCTTTTATCAATTAAATATGTGCAAGTGTATATATAAATATAGGGGTGCAGCCAAGGACCAAAGTGACCACAATGTAAATACAGGGAACAAAAGAGGTCCGGCGCTCCAAACATACATTACATTACACTATGTGTCTGCACATAAATAAAAAGGAGGTTTAGTTCACAATATAGCTATATTGGGTTAAGCTCACCTGCCCAGCGTCAAGGCACCTCCTGTAGGTGAGTCCCTATCCATTTGCTATATGTGTA
>WWET01007375.1:27971-44369 GCA_011038615.1 Limnodynastes dumerilii
GGTGGGGTTGGATTTTTAGGAAAATGACTTAGGTTTATAATTATACGCAAAAAGTAGCATGCCAACTTCCCTGACACGACTTACGAATGCCATAGGGCTACCTTATCTTTAGGTTCGTAGTTGTGAGAGTAGGGCGGCTAATGAAGAGCGTTTTTGCCTTAACTGTGCCCAGATTTCCTCATTTAAATGGCTCCCTCCACCCACTCTTCTTATCTTCGTTCTTAAGTTTTCCCGGCACAACCCGTCCTTCATATGTCATTACGAACCTTGAGGAAATAGAATCTTAATGGTGAATCAGAGCCGTCCCGTTCTTAGGTCCTACGTGAATTGTATATATATTGAGTTTCTCTTCTTAAATATATGCACCTAAAAACTGCTTTTTCCTAACTGTGAATCAGGTCCTGTATGACTATATCATATATTTCATAACAAGTGGGATTATTGTAACAAGAAGAGGAAAATAATCATTACCATATAAAAATGTATTTTGTGTATTTTTTCTAGGGTGACAGAGGAGCTCCAGGACCCAGGGGACTCCCGGTGAGTTACAAGCACTTTCTAATGACCTACCTACACATATCACACTTGCAATCATATCTGGAGACTCCCTGCAGAGTGAGTGATCTCCCTAACTCCCTGAAGTGTTTGGCAATTTAAAATTTAGAAATTGTTTCCTGCATGGAGGCCTATGGAGACGACCATTTTCATGGAAGCCAATATGTAATTAAAGACTGACAGTTATCTAACACAACATAACTGCAATAATGGAGACAGTAATTAAAAATACATTTTGGGCTCTTGTTAATCAGCTGCAGTGTCACCTACTTTTATTATCCTTGCTATAAAGATGAAGAAGTCAGCGGATCTGCCAGTCACAATCTTCATAATATCTGTTCACTGACAATTTAACAATCAATAAATACTAATGCTGGCATTTTTATTGTAAAATTATTTTACTGGCAGCACTAGACACACCCATAGGTGAAGCAATTCACAGGACACACCCTGTTGGTCACACAGGACACACCCCTTTGTTGCAGCACCTTAATAATGCTACAACAATCTTCCTGATATTCATTGGCTATAAGCTGGAAACCATGGTTTCAATTCAAGGACATGAAAATCTACTTATATTTATTTGATCAAGTCTCAGTTCATTGTAATAGTTACGGGCAACCAGATTATTTATTGAAGTAAATTCCATACTTCCCAAAGGTCCCGATTCCAGCTGGACAGTCCTACTTTCAGGAGACTGCCTGCTGTCCCGCTCACTTTATAACTCTAAAGACAGACGGACTCTCGGGACAAAGTTGTTGTTTTTTTGTTTGTTTGTTTTTTTTCTCTTTTTAGCCCGTGCCGCTGTATATGTGGCAGGGATTTTTACACAACAGTACTGGTAATACATGGCACCTAGGGAAGCCCTGTAGGACCAAATCTGACCAAATCTGTTACTGTGAATGGCAGTGACTTAACCTATACGGTCACTGCAATGCTAGAAAACAGATTTGGTCCTACAGGGCTCCCATAGGTGCCCTGTGTTACCAGAACTGCCACACGATGTGACCGGGAGAAACAGAGAGAGGGAGACATTAAAGGCAAGTAAGAGAATAATAAAGGGGCAGACATGAAGGCTAGACAAATAATAAAGGGGTAGTTATGGAGGCTGGACATTATTATAAGGAGCAGACATGGAGGCTGGACAAATAATAAGGGGCAGACATGGAAGCTGGACATATAATAAGGGGCAGACATATGGAGGCTGGACATATAATAAAGGGCAGGCATATGAAGGCTGGGCTTATAATAAGGGGCAGACATATGGAGGCTGGACATATAATAAGGGGTAGACATATTGAGGCTGGACATATAATAAGGGGCAGACATATGGTTGACTGAATTAATAAACCGGACAGGCACTAGACTTTTCTCGGTGGTGCAAGGCCACAAAATTTTTTCCCTCTTTCCAATTCTCAAATGTTGGGAGGTAAAAAAAATTCCACAATACCACCAATAAACGAGGCATTAAGATACAACATACAAAAAGTAAAGCTGGCAGCATACTATATGATAATTGTGCCACAGAACACATACATAATGAAGCAGAACATACTCAATATGACAAATACAGACACATGGATACTAGATATAAGAACACCATACACTGAGGTAATGGAGCACTGAAGCATAGACTACAGCTGGTAAGAAACAGTTTCCAGTTTCCACAAATTAATCCCAATAGGTCCACAGTGACAGATAGAAAGATATAGCACATAAGAGTGGCTGGATATAGGAGAACCAGATAATCAGGTAATGCATGAATATGGCATAGACTAGAGCAGGTAAGATACTGGTGACAGGTTCCAGGGACAAACAGGAAAATAATGAACCAGGAATAAATACAGCACACTAAGCAAGGAAGAAAAGGTAAGTAATAAACATCGACTCAAGCAGGTAAACCTGAAGGACACAGACAAGGTTCCTGCTGGGGCCAAAACAACAGGTAGCACTGCTGAGAAATGCAGGCAGGAGTACAGCTTTAGTGGAGACAGGAAGCAAAAATGACCAGCACTCTGCTCAGTGAGAAGCTGAAAGAAATACCCACAGAGCAGGTGCTGGTAATCAGACAGATGAGTCCGTTAATGACATTTCCAGGCATGTAAGTCTGGACCTACCTATAGGGGTAATACATGATATTACAAATGTTTCCAGGAGTAGTTGTAGCACAGTTCAAGTTCACTGTTAAGTCAAGAGGCCAGATTTACTAAGCTGCAGGTTTGAAAAAGTGGAGATGTTGCCCATAGCAACCAATCAGATTGTAGCTGACATTCTCTAGTATGTAATAGTTAAATGAGATCTAGAATCTGATTGGTTGCTATAGGATAGGCAACATCTCCACTTTTCCAAACCCGCAGCTTAGTAAATTTGGCCATATGGTCCAACATTAGGGTGAGGTATCTTCAAATCTTTACTAGGAGCAGACATAGGTGCCAACTATCCCAGTCCCAGTCCTTCATATAGAGCATGGTGGCCATTTTTTAGCTGTGTAGGGTAGTAGTTATCCAGAAGTATAAGCTGATTATCATGTAGTGTGTGGCAAAGATTTATAGCAGCGACCCAGTAATCAGATCGTTTAGGATTCTTCTGCTGGACTGAATCTGTAAGGACTGGTGCAAGGCGGTGGAGAGATGTCCCCAATGGTCGTGCAGTGCATGTCCTCTATGTGATATCACTTAGCACATGGTCAGCTCTAGTGGCGTAACTACCATGATAGCAGGGGATGTATGTGCTACAAGGCCCGTAAAAAAGTTGAACCCGTGAAAGCCACACACCCTGCACCCACTGAGGATACACCCTAAGCTCTCAGAGGCTGGCAGATTAGGACCACGCTCTGTTAATAAATACATTGCCAGCAGTTGACAGCTTGGAGATGTCCTTTGCCAGCAGACAGCACTGCTTATGTGCCAGAGAGGGGATGGGGGGCAGGGCGTGTGTCCAAACCCCCCTCATCCAGATGGCTGGATGCTATGGGGCCCGAATCAGTCTACTTTCATAGATATATTGATGAATAGATGACATGATAATAATGAATGCAGGAGGAGCACCGGACCTCTTTTGTTCCCTGTATAGTAAATGTCAGGAACATGCAGACCCTTCAACAAGACCCATTCCATTAGGTTCACAAAACTCCAATCCTGATCTTTCAACTGTCACTCACCTGGTTTTAATTAATTAACTGATGTTTGAACAACATTTTTCAGTCAACACAGGTGGTTACCATAGTAACTGATAGTTGGAAGCTCAGGAGCAGAGTATTTTGTAACTGGTGGAATGGGTCATATTGGAGGGTCACCTATGATGCTATTAACGATTGATAGTGTATTACAATCTAATTATACCAATGTTTCTTGTCTAGCTGGAAATGTTACCAAACAGTGTGTCTGAATCCAGAAAACATAACACAGCGGACAAGGTCTTAGCCTCCACCATGTATGTTCAAGGACCACCTGGCCTACCAGGCACGCAAGGACCAACAGGTAACAACACAGTGAGGTCTCTGTAATACATGTATGCGTTGTACCCATAACTAACAACATCATTCAGTAGTGTAATACAGGGGTAATATACTACGGTTTCTAAAAAGAAGAGTTGTTAAGTGTTGCCCATAGCAACCAATCAAAGGAAAAATATCAGTCAAACTTTATTTTCATTTGGAGAATGTTTTATCTTTTAATTAATTTTAATTTAATAAATGAAATAATTCAGGCCGGATGCAGACTGCTGATTTGTCAAACGTCTGTGGGCTTCAAAGAGCTTGCACTCATGTATATGGACTTGGCATATGCACATACCCTTGCAGATGTAAGACCAAGGGCGTACCTACAGAGGGTGCAAGGCGTGTGACTGCTAGGGGGCCTGGAGGAGAGGGAGGCCAGCAGCAGCCACACCCCCTGCAATGTGATCAAGCTCCCAGAGGCTGAAAGATTAAAACAGCACTCGGCAGTCCATGTATGAGTATGTATGTATAGCGCTCAGCACTCCATGTATGAGTATGTATGTATAGCGCTCAGCACTACATGTATGAGTATGTATGTATAGTGCTCAGCACTACATGTATGAGTATGTATGTATAGCGCTCAGAACTCCATGTCTGAGTATGTATGTATAGCGTTCAGCACTACATGTATGAGTATGTATGTATAGCGTTCAGAACTCCATTTATGAGTATGTATGTATAGTGCTCAGCACTCCATGTATGAATGTGTGTATGTATAGCGCTCAGCACTCCATGTATGAGTATGTATATATAATGCTCAGCACTCCATGTATAAGTGTGTGTATTTATGGCACTCAGCACTCCATGTATGAGTGTATGTATAGTGTTCAGCACTCCATGTATGAGTGTATGTATGTATAGCACTCAGCACGCCATGTATGAGTGTATGTATGTATAGCGCTCAGCACTCCATGTATGAGTGTATGTATGTATAGCGCTCAACATTCCATGTATGAGTGTATGTATAGCGCTCAGTACTCCTACATGGAGCGCCAGCCTCTGACAGCTTCTATTAGGCAGCAGTCCCGTCCAGCTCTGCCCCCCAGTCCCTCCTGGCTCTGCTTTTCCCCACCCATTCAGACCCAGGCCCCCACCTCCATGATATGGTGCCCAAGTCTGTCATCTTCTGCCCCTGCGTAAGAGAAATGATACAGAGGAGCACAATGATTTCATAAGTAGATGTTCCCTCTTAACGCGTCTACCTGCGGACCAGAAAGAAGACATAAATAAATGGCACATGTGAGAGGATCAGGCCCGGAATTTCGCAGGTTATATGTGGACTTTTTCTCACACGGCAACTTGCCCAATAAGAACCCAGGTTGAAAATCGCATGTTTTTCAAGGGTGGTGATGTGTAAGCAGCATTAAATGAATATCTATTAATGTGTCCATCTTCTAGACCTCGTGTTCTCCTTTTTTGTTTCAACTCAATATTACACTGCTAAAAAAAATGATCAACTTCCCCAAAATAATAATTAGTGGTGAAGACGTAAAATCAGTAACTCTACATAGTCTAGATAGTTTCAGTAGACCGGTTCTTGTGTTTGCAACATGATCATGTCATTGTTTTTTTTTCTTAAAGGATTACCGGGCCCCAAAGGAAGTGCTGGAGAACCAGGCCTACCTGGGCCTCCTGGACCACCAGGCCCCCGAGGATTCATGGGTCCAATTGGACCATCCCCTGAAATATCTTATATCAAACAAGGAAGACGAGGCCCTGTGGTTAGTATTGTACTGGAAATTGAAGAGCAAGTAATGGGTGGAGGAGAGGGTGGGCACAGAAAGCAGGGTGAAAAATCTACAACCTTTGTATGGGACATCTTAAAATTGAGGTAACCTACCACTTTGCCACATCACAGCTATACAGAGTCTCCAATGTTTGAAATACACTGTCTGACACTCCTCCATTAGGACAAGTTTAAATGACAGCTAGGCATTGGTGGATTCATACCCAGGGGTTGAGGGTTATAGAAACTCAATCTCATTTTATTGAACAGAATCCAATCTCTTATCAGCCAATGTACTCAGGTGGAGGCGTTTATTGGAGCAGGGGTGGTATATGATTTGAGCAACCTCCATTTTGTGTGTGTGTGTGTATATATATATATATATATATATATATATATACATACATACATATATGTATGTATAAAAAGACACCCCAGCACTCTTCCAGTAAACCATAACATTCTGTCATTAAAATGAAAGTCAGAGAATTAGTTACATACATCTGCAGATATATGATAAGCCACAAGTCACTTACAAGGCGTCTCTGTTTTGGTACTAACTCTAATACTGGCAGAGTTCCAACTTTGGGTCATATATCATGTATTTTTAAATTGAGAGCTCACCCCTGGCAGAGGTCCCCAAAACAGCCACTCTGAAACAGTGCCCTCTGTCAGCTGCTATCCCAGATATGCTTTAAAACAAACACACAGAATGGAGGTTGCTCAATATATATATATATCTTATTTTATATAATCAGTTAATTTGGTAAATATCTGTTTGTTTTTTATGTAGGGTCCTCCAGGAGCACCAGGGAAGGATGGATTTAAGGTATGTGTATAGAGGAAATTTGTGGAGCAATTACTTCACTGAAAGGGTAGTTGATAAGGAGAATAGAATCTAACTTGAAGTGGTTGGGGCGCACACAGTAGAACAATTAATACATGCTTGGGATAAATATAAGGATATCCTAAATCTTAAACTAAATTGAGGGTAAATAGGGTCTAGGGTCAGTATAGTTTAAAAAAAACAACTGGGCAGACTGGATGGGCCACATGGCTCTTATCTGCCGTCACTTTCTATATTTAGGGATAGCACATTGCCGCTCTATATGGTGGGTAATCAGATTTGTAGTAGTTTCTGTACTATTGTTACAGTTTAGTTGCTCACAAGAATGACCAAATTAAAAAAAGGTGGGGTTGTATTTTTAGGAAAATGACTTAGGTTTATAATTATACGCAAAAAGTAGCATGCCAACTTCCCTGACACGACTTACGAATGCCATAGGGCTACCTTATCTTTAGGTTCGTAGTTGTGAGAGTAGGGCGGCTAATGAAGAGCGTTTTTGCCTTTACTGTGCCCAGATTTCCTCATTTAAATGGCTCCCTCCACCCACTCTTCTTATCTTCGTTCTTAAGTTTTCCCGGCACAACCCGTCCTTCTTATGTCATTACGAACCTTGAGGAAATAGAATCTTAATGGTGATTCAGAGCCGTCCCGTTCTTAGGTCCTACGTGAATTGTATATATATTGAGTTTCCCTTCTTAAATATATGCACCTAAAAAACTGCTTTTTCCTAACTGTGAATCAGGTCCTGTATGACTATATCCTATATTTCATAACAAGTGGGATTATTGTAACAAGAAGAGGAAAATAATCATTACCATATAAAAATGTATTTTGTGTATTTTTTCTAGGGTGACAGAGGAGCTCCAGGACCCAGGGGACTCCCGGTGAGTTACAAGCACTTTCTAATGACCTACCTACACATATCACACTTGCAATCATATCTGGAGACTCCCTGCAGAGTGAGTGATCTCCCTAACTCCCTGAAGTGTTTGGCAATTTAAAATTTAGAAATTGTTTCCTGCATGGAGGCCTATGGAGACGACCATTTTCATGGAAGCCAATATGTAATTAAAGACTGACAGTTATCTAACACAACATAACTGCAATAATGGAGACAGTAATTAAAAATACATTTTGGGCTCTTGTTAATCAGCTGCAGTGTCACCTACTTTTATTATCCTTGCTATAAAGATGAAGAAGTCAGCGGATCTGCCAGTCACAATCTTCATAATATCTGTTCACTGACAATTTAACAATCAATAAATACTAATGCTGCCATTTTTATTGTAAAATTATTTTACTGGCAGCACTAGACACACCCATAGGTGAAGCAATTCACAGGACACACCCTGTTGGTCACACAGGACACACCTTTTTGTTGCAGCACCTTAATAATGCTACAACAATCTTCCTGATATTCATTGGCTATAAGCTGGAAACCATGGTTTCAATTCAAGGACATGAAAATCTACTTATATTTATTTGATCAAGTCTCAGTTCATTGTAATAGTTACGGGCAACCAGATTATTTATTGAAGTAAATTCCATACTTCCCAAAGGTCCCGATTCCAGCTGGACAGTCCTACTTTCAGGAGACTGCCTGCTGTCCCGCTCACTTTATAACTCTAAAGACAGACGGACTCTCGGGACAAAGTTGTTGTTTTTTTGTTTGTTTGTTTTTTTTCTCTTTTTAGCCCGTGCCGCTGTATATGTGGCAGGGATTTTTACACAACAGTACTGGTAATACATGGCACCTAGGGAAGCCCTGTAGGACCAAATCTGACCAAATCTGTTACTGTGAATGGCAGTGACTTAACCTATACGGTCACTGCAATGCTAGAAAACAGATTTGGTCCTACAGGGCTCCCATAGGTGCCCTGTGTTACCAGAACTGCCACACGATGTGACCGGGAGAAACAGAGAGAGGGAGACATTAAAGGCAAGTAAGAGAATAATAAAGGGGCAGACATGAAGGCTAGACAAATAATAAAGGGGTAGTTATGGAGGCTGGACATTATTATAAGGAGCAGACATGGAGGCTGGACAAATAATAAGGGGCAGACATGGAAGCTGGACATATAATAAGGGGCAGACATATGGAGGCTGGACATATAATAAGGGGTAGACATATTGAGGCTGGACATATAATAAGGGGCAGACATATGGTTGACTGAATTAATAAACCGGACAGGCACTAGACTTTTCTGGGTGGTGCAAGGCCACAAAATTTTTTCCCTCTTTCCAATTCTCAAATGTTGGGAGGTAAAAAAAATTCCACAATACCACCAATAAACGAGGCATTAAGATACAACATACAAAAAGTAAAGCTGGCAGCATACTATATGATAATTGTGCCACAGAACACATACATAATGAAGCAGAACATACTCAATATGACAAATACAGACACATGGATACTAGATATAAGAACACCATACACTGAGGTAATGGAGCACTGAAGCATAGACTACAGCTGGTAAGAAACAGTTTCCAGTTTCCACAAATTAATCCCAATAGGTCCACAGTGACAGATAGAAAGATATAGCACATAAGAGTGGCTGGATATAGGAGAACCAGATAATCAGGTAATGCATGAATATGGCATAGACTAGAGCAGGTAAGATACTGGTGACAGGTTCCAGGGACAAACAGGAAAATAATGAACCAGGAATAAATACAGCACACTAAGCAAGGAAGAAAAGGTAAGTAATAAACATCGACTCAAGCAGGTAAACCTGAAGGACACAGACAAGGTTCCTGCTGGGGCCAAAACAACAGGTAGCACTGCTGAGAAATGCAGGCAGGAGTACAGCTTTAGTGGAGACAGGAAGCAAAAATGACCAGCACTCTGCTCAGTGAGAAGCTGAAAGAAATACCCACAGAGCAGGTGCTGGTAATCAGACAGATGAGTCCGTTAATGACATTTCCAGGCATGTAAGTCTGGACCTACCTATAGGGGTAATACATGATATTACAAATGTTTCCAGGAGTAGTTGTAGCACAGTTCAAGTTCACTGTTAAGTCAAGAGGCCAGATTTACTAAGCTGCAGGTTTGAAAAAGTGGAGATGTTGCCCATAGCAACCAATCAGATTGTAGCTGACATTCTCTAGTATGTAATAGTTAAATGAGATCTAGAATCTGATTGGTTGCTATAGGCAACGTCTCCACTTTTACAAAGTGTTTTTATGGTGAATAATATAAGAATCTCTACATATTCATAATAAATATTAATGGGAAATTGTCTGTCTTCAGGGCCCCCCAGGATCCTTTGATTTCCTCTTGCTAATGATGGCGGACATCCGGAACGACATTGCGGAACTACAGGATAAAGTGTTTGGGCGCAGGACACATTCCTCCGCTGAGGAGTTCCCGTCACCTCAGGAGTTCTCTAACCACCACGACACAATGGACTTTGGCTCAGGAGAGGACTACAAACAAAGAACTGTGTCCAGGAACCGAAGAACAGATAAAACAGACAACCACCATTAACCCACATGAGCTGGGACAAAAATCATGTTTCCATTGTATAAAACCATGCACTGATAATGTAAAGAGTATCTATTTTTGACTTTTGAATTTATTGTTAAATAATATTATTATTATTTGTATTAATATGTTGCTTCTCGTTTGTACAGTAGCTCACGTTCAGTGGCGCTCCAAGGAGGTAATAATGGAGATCTATCTTGTTACAGACTCAAAGGAAATATTTCCACAGCTGGTTTATAACATTGTGGTAACATTTAAATGGATTTTCTACCATTAAATGACTTTCTACCTTTTTGCTTACATGCACCCTTCAGCTTTTACTAAACAAAGACCTAATCCTGGACTCCGTCGGTCACTTGACTTCCACGAGCTGCTTGTGGAAGTCGGGTGATTTTCTTGCATTGCAAATACGCGCCCCAGATGTTTCGCAAAGGATCACCTTGAGTACACAGATAGGCGCAGAGAATTTCAGGCAGGCTTATAGACGCGTAGGTCCACTCCAGAGAGGGAAGTGACAAGGGAATTTACTCTTCCGCGTGGACTCATAGGCCTCAGTGTGTACGGAACATGCACGGTGCACTGGATTAGCCCCAGGTTTTTTTCATATTGTTGGTATACTCCTTGGTGCCAGATCCTGAGGTGAGTGTACGCCAGCTGACGTGATTTTTTTTCTACCTGATTTTCTGCTGCGCATGCTTAGAAATTATGCCGGATCTAAACGCAACTTGAGCTGCGGTGGCTTGCATTCTGGGGGGCGTGTTGAGGAAGGAAGGGGGTGGAGCGACTTGGTCAATGTACAGTGAGGGCGGGGCCCAAGCAAGTTCACCCGATCCAGAGCCGGACACAGAAGTAAAAAAAGGACTGGTTAAGTCAAAACCTTTGCACCGGCCCCAGGCCATGTTTAAGGTTGGGCACTTGCTACACTTTGTTTCTCTCGATCCAATTTCTTTAACGATTTTTGTAGCGACAGGCTCCCATGATTTTCCTGTGGATGTATCATTCATCGGGCAAATTAAGCTGTAAATAAAATCATTTCAAACTAGGCCATTAGTGATCACATGATATTGTTGGATCCTGCATGCATACACACTTGCACAATATCATGTGAATCAGTAATTTCATTGTTTGATTGGACTAATTATTGGGTGAACCAAGTGTAGTGTGTACCCAGCTTAAGGCTTTTTTGAAAGATAATCTTTCCAATCACAACCAAAAGAGCATTTCAGCAGATATCTCGCCAGTGTGTACTGTTCACAGATGCTCAGAAATATTTTGAAACGGTCTGTGATCTTTTGGTTTGATCTTCTGGAGCTCCCAATATGCCAGATCCACCATGGAAAGATCTCTTTTTAGCTTTCTGCAAGTGTGTCCTGTGTCTATTAGGAGATCTGTGGACAGTACACACTGGTAAGATATCTGGTGAAACGGTCTTTTGATTGTGTGATTGGAAAGATTATCTGCTGAAAAGCCCAGTGTGTACCCAGCTTAAGTCTAGAGGCCGACCTTTCCATAGTCATTTTGTTAACCTTGCGTTGGGATGTGACACTTCAAATGCATTACAAAGGGTCAGATATGACTGATGAAGTATAGTGCACGTGTTACATAATTTCTACAAACTGTAAGAAGAAAAGACATTTATTCATGGTTTTATTAAAAATGTAAAATTGAGTTTACTATTATTTTATGACATTTACAGTCTGACAGAGGCACTTGCATTCATCGTAACCTCCATGCACAGTCAGTATTACAGTGTACTACCCTATTCATGCTCAGTGTATTTGGGCGTGTAGTTTCATTGCGCTTAGCTGCTGTGTGTCCGTATGCTACATGCTGTAATTGCTTGCAATCCAAAGTCGCTGTTGTGTGTGCTTTTGGATTGCACGCAACCCGCACCACTTGTACAAATGCATCTACAGCACGTATGCTGCGTTCAAATTTGCGCTTACCACTGGATTGGACCTCTTGTGTTTTCTCTAAATGTCTTTCAATATGTAATTCCCTGGAAGCCCACAAGAGGACACTGTATGGCCAGAGCACTGGCGGATTAAGGGGAGGGGCTTAATACAGGATTGGCCTTGGTTAGGGGCAGACAGGCGAGGTGGCTGAGATAAATGTCATCAGTTAATCCTGATTTAGAATCAGACCACTGCTTTTTAGACCAATCAGAATAAGTATATTGGCTGCTGTAACTGAAATCTATTATATCATATTATAAGATCAGTACATCACTGTGAAGTACTTTCCCAGCAGCAAGACAAGCTAGTCAAGGTGGTAAGAAGAAAAAAATGTAGTAATTTTATCCAGCGAGCAGTGGTGGAATCACCATGAGTACAAGCTTTGCAGCCACTCATCCACAACAAGGCCCTTATCTGCAGCATGAAGATCAAACAAGCATCAGAGGACCACTTCAAAAATGATGCTACTGGCTCAACAATGCATCCCTGATAGAGAGAAAGAAAAGAATTGGTTGTACAGTGCTCAAAGAGACTGCATCCTGCTCGATTCATAGTTGTCTGCTTGTGTTGACCTTTAATACAACACATATCAACTCATCTCTAGGCAGTGACTGCATCCACAAAGCAGTTTTATGTCATATGCACGAGTAAAGAAAAACTATGCTATATTGCATGAATATTTTAGTAAAGTGCATGGCTGGAAGACATTTTTGGGCCTGGGACACATTCGCAGCACCCCGCCTCCTACATGACATCATCTGTGACATCACATAGGAGGCGGGGAACCACAGACCTGCATTAACAGCGGGCCAAAGTGCAGGGAAGTGTACAGCTCTAAGTAGCAAGTATCGGCTGCTGCACAGCAAGGGCAAGTATCGGCGGGGCCTGGGGCAATAGTCTCAGCTCTCCACCCTTGATGGCGGCCCAGGATGTGCCTTACCAGTCTCTGAAGTTTCAGCTTTTCTTTACTAACAATACATCCATCATGAAAGATAATCTTTATATAATACCTTCAGGCACTGGTTGTTTGTTTGTAACTTTCTTTCTTTCTTTTAAATTGCACATCTCATCCACCTTATACTCGCCACACACTATGCAATGTCCCTGGCAACTTGTGTTACAATTACGTTACAATTGGCGGGGACATCGCATAGCAAACACATACTGCCCAGTAATTGGGGTTATCTCTCAACTGTCCTAATAGGATTAACGGTCAGATCCTTCAGATAGATTGGACGATATGATTAAAGGGCCAATATGCTTTGGGATCGTTTTGTTGGCAGTGACAAAAAATTGGTCCATGCCGTACACTACACGATAACCTTATGATGTGTGACCAGCTTTAGACCCTCAAACATTGAACTATGGTAACCTAAACTCTGATCGTCACCCTGTTTTTAAACTTTGGACTTCCTTTTCTCTCTTCTTTCCTTAGTGGTTGGCCTAGCCCAATCTCTGAGCCCTTCTGGATCCTGAATGAATAATAAGAGTGTATTTACGCATTGTAAACGCATAAGTTCTCTGTGGTTACTGCGTATGCGTACAATCTGCTTTCCGCATTCGAACAATCTCAGACGATGGGGCGTCTGCAGAAAGTACATTAAGGAATTGGTTAAGCATTACGTACTTGCCCCATTTTATGTAGGATGGGTAGGTAAGATTTAAGGTAGGGTTTACAACACAGATGTGTACTGTGTACTACCCTTGTATGCATGGATTTTTGATTTGCACGTTCTTTACGAATGGACATACGAGTTTTCAAACATTATTAAATAAGGATCCAGCCCGTAATGAGAAGTGGTAAAGTCTCTTAAATCTATTGGTAAAAATTGTACTCAAATAACTTGCACCTGTCCCTATCTTGTTATCCGTAGCAAGGACATTGAACTAGGCCCCAGCAGCCTCTTTGCTATTGGTCTTTTTTTTACTTTTAATTGGTTTTTATCCTATATAAAACACTTTATTTGATTATTTATTCCTCTGGTTGTTTACTAATCCTGTCCTCTTCTTATTTTCAGTTCTACTCTTTTCCTGACTTTGGGCCGTATTCAGAGATCCGTTTTAGCGGATTTTTAGGTACGTTTTAACTGCGCATGCGTAGTCATTTTTTGTACGCAGTTCACGTACACTTTCCGCCGCGGATGTTCATTATGGACGGACGGAAATGCTTTGCGAGTGGACTTGGCAAGCGGGCGTAGTTAGATACGCGCGGAAGTCGATCGGAAATATACGCACCTAGGAATTTACATAGAAAAGAGCGGGGGGGGCATTTAAATCAAGGGAAGTGGGACATATACGCTCCTAAGTAGAAGCGGAAAGTTAATGCCAGTCTATGGAGGCGGAAGTCTCCGAGATGAAGGATTATCAAGGGGAGTTGCTGGGGTTTTGGTGGGTGTAACTTGCTCCGTAGGTGCGTGTAATCCGATCGCAGCACAGAAGTCTGATTACGGCCCTTTATAACCTCCTGTGGCTTAGTGGATGGGGTTTTCACTTGATCTCACTTGAGATCTTTAAAGACCGCATGTACGCAATCTACATGACGAAATGTTGCGCAGATAGTGTAAAATAGTACTATGCAGGTGTAGTAGATCTTTACCTAAAACTACGCTCATAAGAAGAAAAATTATCAAGTGAGAATCAGGTCCAAAATGATTATTTATACCAGGAGCACATGTGGGGGGGTACATGCAACCAGACCCATCATCTGTACACTGTGGAGCAGTACTGTTAATGCAGACTTTAGGGACTGGGATTGGTCGTTCCACCATAGTCAATAAATTTCATCTGTCTGATTGCTTCCTTCTCAAATAACTCTCCTACACACACACAAGTGATATCATACAAAGGTTTGTTTTGGCTGCACAGAGGAACGTGGAAGTCCGGAGGGAGCTAAGGCCGAGCCGTCGCTTACCTGTGTCTTTCTGTGAATACCCAACAGATCTTCCTTGCAGCTTGATTGGTGCAAACTGGGGCCAATCCCTGGATCAGCTTTTGTGTTCGTTCCACTATTTTCAGAGAGTCTGCAAGTTATCGCTACTAGTTGGCTGAAGAATCCCCAGGCGGTATCACTAAGGATTGAATCTATTCCCTGAAACAACAGACCTGACCTCTAGTTCACTAGATAAGGAGGGATTCATTCCCATAGTGAACTGCTGTGCAATCCACTCTCCTCGCACGTAGGGGACATCTGAACCCAGGACCTTACCTTCAAATTTAAATAAGGATCATACGCAAGGGTTTAACCAAGCCCTTACTGTATGATATACATAAATTCCCCCTCCCCCCATGCCTGCACGCTGCAAATGTGCCGAGTCTTATTGCTCCATGATTCACGATATATACGATTCAGTATCCCGCATAGAAGGGTTTCTGGGCAGAATACTTAGGGCAGGGGTCCTGCATGCAGATGGATATACGAGAGCATGTGGAGTACCCAGAGGAAATGCCCAGGGGAAGTGCCCTGATGTCCCACAATCGGTCTTCTGAATCACTAAATCCGTACAATAGCCTTCGTAGAGGAGGTTACTGTACGGATACCAACCTTAAATGTTAACATGGTTCAATAAGCCAATCTGATAATTCAAACGGTCTTGATTTATCCAACTATCTGACCAAGACCATTGACCATTGTTTTTTCAATGCAAGTGCAGAAATTGCGCAATTGTTTAATCCTCCAGCCACTTGTATATTTCCATATCGCCACTTGTATATTTCCATACCACCACTTCTATATTCCCTTACCGCCACTTCTTTATTCCCATACCTCCACTTCTATATTTCCATACCGTCACTTCTATATTTCCTTACCGCCACTTCTATATTCCCATACTTCCACTTCTATATTTTCATACCGCCACTTCTATATTCTCATACCGCCACTTCCATATTCCCATACCACCACTTGTATATTTCCATACCGTCACTTCTATATTCCCTTACCTCCACTTCTATATTTCCATACCGTCACTTGTATATTTCCATACCGCCACTTCTATATTCCCATACCGCCACTTCTATATTCCCATACCGCCACTTCTATATTCCCATACCGCCACTTCTATATTCTCATACCGCCACTTCCATATTCCCATACCACCACTTGTATATTTCCATACCGTCACTTCTATATTCCCTCACCTCCACTTCTATATTTCCATACCGTCACTTGTATATTTCCATACCGCCACTTCTATATTCTCATACCGCCACTTCCATATTCCCATACCACCACTTGTATATTTCCATACCGTCACTTCTATATTCCCTTACCTCCACTTCTATATTTCCATACCGTCACTTGTATATTTCCATACCGCCACTTCTATATTC
>WWET01007376.1:31146-41566 GCA_011038615.1 Limnodynastes dumerilii
TGATTATTATTATTATTATTATCATCATTATTATTATCATTATTATTATTATTATTATTATTAATATGATTATTATCATTATTATTATTATTAATATACGTAGTTGATGATAGTTATTACACGTTAGTCAGTCCAGCTCAGCGCTGATTTCGTTGAGTGACCCGGACAGTCGGCAGCCTGGTATTTATAGCAGACCAGCAGGTTTCTTGCTGGGTGAATGAGAGAGATTTCCCTCAGAGACAGTGTGAGCGGTAAAGCAGCGGCCGCTCCATTAGGAGTTTATAGAGGTCATCCGTCCCGCTCGGCCTCCATTTATCAGGACAATAGAGGCCGGGACAGGTATTAGGCAGACTGATTGCTTGAGTCAGGGTTTCGCTCATTGTCGCTGCTCAACGGGATTTGTGTCTTCCTGAACCGGTGTCTGGATGGTGATATATGTAATCACCTGACGCCCTCACGTCCCGCTCCCTCAGCCTCCATATATATACCAGATAACATCCGGTCAGTCTGCGTCCGAGCGCTTCCCGTTTATTTACAGTCAAATCATCATAAATAACGGAAGATTTTACCACAATTTTTTGCATTTCAAATGGGTTGTGGACAGAGGCGTAAATACAGAAGGTTCAAGAGAAGCAACTGCTACAGGGCCCGGAGGAGAGGGGTCCATCCCCCCGTAGGGTAAGCAAGCTGCCAAAGCCTAACAGCATAAAACCGTGCTCAGCCCTCCATGTATGAGTGTATGTATAGCTCCATGTATGAGTGTATGTACGTATAGCTCCATCTATGAGTGTATGTATAGCTCCATGTATGAGTGTATGTACGTATAGCTCCATGTATGAGTGTATGTATAGCTCCATGTATGAGTGTATGTATATATAGCGCTGTAGGGGTCAGTACTCCTGCATGGAGTGGCGAGCGCTGTTTTAAACGGTCAGCCTCTGCTAGCTTCTATCATTCAGCGGTCCTGCCCAGCTCCACCCCCTCCCGCCTTGTCCCGCCCATCCAAACTTAGGCCCTGCCTCCTTGCTGTGAGGCCTGAGTCTGTCACCTTCCGCTTTTGGTTGTTGGAGCTTTTCATAAGAGCAATGACACTTCAGACAGAGAGGCGGGGCTGAGGTGACAAGTGGGCGTTCCCTCTTAGTTAGGTGACAGTAGGAGCATTCCCTCTCTATGACTACCCAACCAGACCTGATCAGAAGTGTTGACCTCAGGACCATGTTTAACCATCTAGTGTAGACCTAATGTAACCATGTGCCTATCCGGTGTCGGTCATAATGCGTACAAGAGATTCCTGATTCAGAAATTATTTTCTTTAGTTGCAAAGAGAATCCTCTGTGTAGTCTCTAAGGGGTATATTTAAAAATATTTCTGACTCGCCGTTGCGCTGTCATCATTCTTGGGGCTCGTTGCTTGTAGTTTCTTCTTTCTTTGCAGATAATCTTCTCCAGTTGCTTGAAGAATCTTGTCTGGTTGCTTGGAGAAGATGTTCCGGTCCTTCCTTCTGATCTTCGGCCTCTTCTGGCACTTGCCCTGATGACAGGCTCTGCCCTCTTCTTCGGCGCCGCTACTAATGACCTATTGGACACTAGAGGACAGCCTTTTATAGAAATGATGACGTCATAAACTTTAGAGCGCTAACTAGAGCCCCCTAATGTAAATGACGTCATATTTTCTATAAAAGGGGGCCCTCTACTGACCAAATGGTCATTAGTAGCAGCGCCGAAGTAGAGGACAGAGCCTGTCATCGGGGCAAGTGCCAGAAGATCAGAAGGAATGACCGGAGCAACTGGAGAACAAAGAAGACACTACAAGCAACGAGTCCCAAGAATGATGACAGCTAAACGGAGAGTCTGAGATATTTTTATTTACTTTATGCAACACACAATAGTTTAATAGACATTTATTACAAAACAGGGTGGCCACCTGGGGTCATTTTACAGAGTAGGGGGCAATATTATGCATTGTAAATGTTTATTTTAGGCACACATGGATGTTACTGTATTTCTGTATGCTTTTGTTGGCACCGGAGACAGCGCGCTTAGAAGGCTTAACATGCTGATGTTGATATTACTACAAGGCTCAGCAATGCTGATCCTTGTAGTTCTATCAGCGCAGCCATGCTAAGCATTCCAGACATGCTGCGCTTGCATTTTGGAAAGAGAAAAACACATGTTAAATAGATTGACATGTTTTTCTGATACAGTGTGGGGCGCTTTCAATGAAAGTATATATAGTGAATACAGCGAATTGTATTTTTTCTATAGCAAACTTCTGGACGATTTTTGTCAGCGATGTTTGCCGGGTCGATTTTGCAAAAGGCTAAAGTCCCGGGACTTTGCCTTTAGTGAATACGGCGATGGCATAATCGCCAGTAAAGTCCCGGGACTTTGCCTTTAGTGAATACGGTGATAGCATAATCGCCAGCAAAGTCCTGGGAGTTTGGTCTGTTTTTGCAAAATCGACTTTAGTAAATATAGCCCCACGGGTGAGGAGCTGCAGAGAGAATACAGATATAAAGAAAGTCAGATCCTGGGGCAACACCGGTAACAAATAGTGATTTATTTCTAACACATGTAAAGACATAAATAGGCATCAGAGTTTTGTATCTGGTTAGTAACAAACGACACTAATCGTATTGTACAAGGTAATAACTGTCACTGTCATTGTGAGATCATTCGTGAGGTTCATCCAGCTGCGGGATCTGGTGAATTGTGGAAGTGAAATGGCGCAAACTAAAAGAGCGCTGACTAAGCTGTGAAATATCGCAGTGGAGTCACGCTGTACACTACAACACGGGGGGCTTCACCCCATCCATACCTCTCCGCACGTCATTGTACAGGGAAACTGAGATCTCCCAGTGGGATGTTTTATAATCATAAATAAAAGATTCTTTAATAAAGTTTCCGTCCTAAAAAACTGTCCACGGCAGACAACAGTCCAATACCGATGTTACCAGGGGAAACTCCTTTGTAGGACACAGCCGTTTGGTGAATATTCTTAATTTTGTGTCCAAAAATTTCAGCACAGATCCAAACGCTTCCATCTCCTCCCTCAGCGCTCAGTAAATTCTTCTTTTTGGATTCCAAGTTGTCAATTACAGGGAAACATAACGGATTCTCTCTGACCTATGAGAAACAGACAGGAAAGAGCCGGCGATGACAGACGCAAAATCTAATAACAGAGCAACCGGTCACTCTCGCAGGGTCCACCTTAACGCTTTATTCTTACTCACGTGGTAAAACGCGTCGGAGTTGAAGTCTGGATAAGTATGTATGGAAGCAGAACATCTACACTGTGCGTCTAAGACGGAACCTCCACTTGTGATGCAACCCAGTCTCTCCATTGTAAGGTGTTGGGCTGAACTGCGTTCTGATTGGGTATATTACACGCGTGCGCAGTACGTAAAATTTACGCAATTTGACTGAAACCCATGACAGATGGTAAACATCAGAATCCAGCCAACAACTCGCAGAACTTCTGCAGGGTTCATAGACCGTACGTGAGCCCAGCGAGCGCGGTACCGGCCTCTAGTCCTTTCTAGCCGTCGCTCCGGTAAACGTATGAAAAGATGACAATAAAACCCAGAATCCTTTTCAGTGACTGTTTTTACTGTTTCCTAAAGATTTTGCCTATTATAGAGCACGCCGTGGAAACGGTGACGAGTAAGATGTTTCCTCGCTGTCCTCTGTCATGTGACTACGCCGCGCTGCATTGAGCGTGATGGCGAGTGATAGCGTCCTGCCTTCCCCTGGCACAGTTGATATTGACCAGGGCCGTATTTTTCAATTAACACTAGTGAACCATCAGCAGAGACGGTGCCAGCGATGCTCTTACCAATCAATCCCATCCCGCCCGCGGTGACTCCGGGGCACACTGATTGGCGCCAGATGAGCATTACAATATAGAAATATTCTCACCGTCCAGGTTCATATTATGTGTAAGTAATAGACGGCGGCCGCTCACTGGCGTTTAACGTATCGTAATCTCCATTTTACCACTAAAGGTCTGATGCTGAAACGTCAGCACAAAATTCCGGAAGGTAAAGAGAAAACAAGCGTTTTATTCCTTCTGCGCTGATGAACGGCGTTTACTTTACACAACACAAAGGTACAGAATAAACGGCAGAAAATATCGCACACTCCCTAAAACGAAAATATTGCCGTCTGGAATGTAAGGAGTTAAAAGTCACTTGTTAAAGCGTTACACCTCTGCGTCATGGTAACTCCAGGCTGGGTCCAGATATCTGGCTGTTCTATGACTGGATCCCCAAAAACAGAGACACGGAACTGCCATCAGCTGCCATCACTGGGCTGCGCTAACCAGGTATTCGCGAATCAGAATCGTAACCACTCCCAATCGCACGGACAGACGTCCAATAGCCAGAGACTACCAGAAGAAGCTGATGGAAAACAGGATGCCTGAATTGTCATGCAGAGATGGACCAGAATGCAATTCGATTGGTCGCTTAAATGTGTGCGCACGTGTAGAATGAAAATATGGCCGTGTTCAGATATGAACACACAGACACTAAGAGGAAAGAAGATTTCTGGATCCAGCCCTTTTCCTGGTTACATCCTTCCATCATATCCCCCTCCCTCTTCCTCTGTACCTGTTTTTATCCCTTCCATCATATCACCCTCTGACTCCTGTACCTGGTTATATCCCTTCTATCATATCCCTCTCTCCCTCCTGTGCCTGGCTATATCCTTCTATCATATCCCCCTCTCCCTCCTGTACCTGGTTATATCCCTTCCATCATATCCCCTCCTGGTTATTTCTATCATATCCCTCTCTCCCTCCTGTGCCTGGCTATATCCTTCTATCATATCCCCCTCTCCCTCCTGTACCTGGTTATATCCCTTCCATCATATCCCCCTCTCCCTCCCCTCCTGTGTTATATCCCTTCTATCATATCCCTCTCTCCCTCCTGTACCTGGTTATATCCTTCTATCATATCCCCCTCTCCCTCCTGTACCTGGTTATATCCCTTCTATCATATCCCTCTCTCCCTCCTGTACCTGGTCTGGTAGTGACCCCTCGCCAATAATGAGAGCATCCTAGTGACCCCTCGCCAATAATGAGAGCATCCTAGTGACCCCTCGCCAATAATGAGAGCATCCTAGTGACCCCTCGCCAATAATGAGAGCATCCTAGTGACCCCTCGCCAATAATGAGAGCATCCTAGTGACCCCTCGCCAATAATGAGAGCATCCTAGTGACCCCTCGCCAATAATGAGAGCATCCTAGTGACCCCTCGCCAATAATGAGAGCATCCTAGTGACCCCTCGCCAATAATGAGAGCATCCTAGTGACCCCTCGCCAATAATGAGAGCATCCTAGTGACCCCTCGCCAATAATGAGAGCATCCTAGTGACCCCTCGCCAATAATGAGAGCATCCTAGTGACCCCTCGCCAATAATGAGAGCATCCTAGTGACCCCTCGCCAATAATGAGAGCATCCTAGTGACCCCTCGCCAATAATGAGAGCATCCTAGTGACCCCTCGCCAATAATGAGAGCATCCTAGTGACCCCTCGCCAATAATGAGAGCATCCTAGTGACCCCTCGCCAATAATGAGAGCATCCTAGTGACCCCTCGCCAATAATGAGAGCATCCTAGTGACCCCTCGCCAATAATGAGAGCATCCTAGTGACCCCTCGCCAATAATGAGAGCATCCTAGTGACCCCTCGCCAATAATGAGAGCATCCTAGTGACCCCTCGCCAATAATGAGAGCATCCTAGTGACCCCTCGCCAATAATGAGAGCATCCTAGTGACCCCTCGCCAATAATGAGAGCATCCTAGTGACCCCTCGCCAATAATGAGAGCATCCTAGTGACCCCTCGCCAATAATGAGAGCATCCTAGTGACCCCTCGCCAATAATGAGAGCATCCTAGTGACCCCTCGCCAATAATGAGAGCATCCTAGTGACCCCTCGCCAATAATGAGAGCATCCTAGTGACCCCTCGCCAATAATGAGAGCATCCTAGTGACCCCTCGCCAATAATGAGAGCATCCTAGTGACCCCTCGCCAATAATGAGAGCATCCTAGTGACCCCTCGCCAATAATGAGAGCATCCTAGTGACCCCTCGCCAATAATGAGAGCATCCTAGTGACCCCTCGCCAATAATGAGAGCATCCTAGTGACCCCTCGCCAATAATGAGAGCATCCTAGTGACCCCTCGCCAATAATGAGAGCATCCTAGTGACCCCTCGCCAATAATGAGAGCATCCTAGTGACCCCTCGCCAATAATGAGAGCATCCTAGTGACCCCTCGCCAATAATGAGAGCATCCTAGTGACCCCTCGCCAATAATGAGAGCATCCTAGTGACCCCTCGCCAATAATGAGAGCATCCTAGTGACCCCTCGCCAATAATGAGAGCATCCTAGTGACCCCTCGCCAATAATGAGAGCATCCTAGTGACCCCTCGCCAATAATGAGAGCATCCTAGTGACCCCTCGCCAATAATGAGAGCATCCTAGTGACCCCTCGCCAATAATGAGAGCATCCTAGTGACCCCTCGCCAATAATGAGAGCATCCTAGTGACCCCTCGCCAATAATGAGAGCATCCTAGTGACCCCTCGCCAATAATGAGAGCATCCTAGTGACCCCTCGCCAATAATGAGAGCATCCTAGTGACCCCTCGCCAATAATGAGAGCATCCTAGTGACCCCTCGCCAATAATGAGAGCATCCTAGTGACCCCTCGCCAATAATGAGAGCATCCTAGTGACCCCTCGCCAATAATGAGAGCATCCTAGTGACCCCTCGCCAATAATGAGAGCATCCTAGTGACCCCTCGCCAATAATGAGAGCATCCTAGTGACCCCTCGCCAATAATGAGAGCATCCTAGTGACCCCTCGCCAATAATGAGAGCATCCTAGTGACCCCTCGCCAATAATGAGAGCATCCTAGTGACCCCTCGCCAATAATGAGAGCACCCTAGTGACCCCTCCCCAATAAGGAGAGCATCTGCATGCTACTGACCCCTTCCCAATAAGGAGAGCACCCTAGTGACCCCTCACCAATAAGGAGAGCATCCTAGTGACCCCTCCCCAATAAGGAGAGCATCTGCATGCTACTGACCCCTTCCCAATAAGGAGAGCACCCTAGTGACCCCTCACCAATAAGGAGAGCATCCTAGTGACCCCTCCACAATAAGTGGAGCATCCTAGTGACCCCTCCCCAATAAGGAGAGCATCCTAGTGACCCCTACCCAATAAGAAGACCATCCTAGTGACCTCTCCCCAATAAGGAAACCATCCTAGTGATCCCTCCCCAACAAGGAGAGCATCCTAGTGACCCATCCCCAATAATGAGAGCACCCTAGTGACCCCTTCCCATTAAGGAGAGCATTATAGTGACCCCTCCCCAATAATGAGAGCACCCTAGTGACCCCTTCCCAATAAGGAGAGCATTATAGTGACCTCTCCCCAATAAGGAGAGCATCCGCATCCTACTGACCCCTTCCCAATAAGGAGTGCACCCTAGTGATCCCTCCCCAATAAGAAGACCATCCTAATGACCTCTCCCCAATAAGGAGAGCATCTCAGTGACCCCTCCCCAATAAGGAGAGCATCCTTGTGTCCTGTCCCCAATAAGGAGAGCATCTCAGTGACCCCTTCCCAATAAGGAGAGCATGCTAGTTCTCTGCAGACATAGTATGGGCTGCTGGTGGGAAAGCTCTCGTGGCTTTCTGGTGGTATTTGGGATGTGGATTTTACCTATTGTACGGTAATTCGGGACACATTCTCCAGCACGAAGATTCCATTTTGAAATACAGGCAGCAGAACGCTCATTACCAGCCGTCTCCATTTCACAAATATTTCTTTGATTAGAAACTTTGAGTAATGAATGGGATTGTGTGCCGAAATGCCGCAGGCCCATTGCACCGGACTGGACAGTCTATGGGGAGTCTTAGGGTCAGGCTGCGGGGAGGAGAGGGGTAGGATTAGGGTAATGGAAGGGGAGGGTTAGGGTAAGGATCAGGATAGGGGATGCCGTTACATATATATTTACTATTCTCAGCTGCGTCTTTGTCCTGGGGGCAATCGATTGCTTCCCATTGGTGACAACCGATTCTAACCGCAGACACACACCCCAGAAATTTCATACGATAGGAGCGTTGCGGAACATCTGGCTATGCTCTATGCTCGCTGACAGAAAATCACCCGACTTCCACAAGCTGCGAATGTCTTAAATATGGGATCCAGCCTTATATTTGTAATAACCGAGAATGTGAAATTTCAGATATATGGACAATTCATCATTTACCGCTAATATGCCAGTATTTATTGGAGTACATTGCACAGAAATGACAGCTGGATCCTCCATTTTTCATTATGAAACACGCCATTTCCAATCTATTTCCATAAAACAATGCGCATCTCTGGTCTGGGGACACGTGGCGCTCTGTAAGCGTCATGTAGAGATGAGCGGAATGGTTTAGGACCGGTCCATGGAACGTTTGCAGCAAAGTGTGGTGAGAGAGGGAAGGGGTGGAGGAAATCTGGGCCCTACGCACACAACTAAGAACCTAAAGATAAGAGAGCCCTATGGCATTCGTAAGTCGGTTAAGAAGCTGAAAACCAGGGGGCGTGTCAGGGGAGTGGCCTCGCTGCTAGTTGCGTATAATTAAGAACCTAAATCGCCTTAAGTGTGAATACGGTCTTCCAGGTGTAAGGCTTCAGGTGATAAATAAGATCCTTTTGTACTTGGATTCTAGGACCTGATCCATTGAAATGCAAAGGCCGCGGTATTTTGGTCGCAAAGGTAAGTGCGCTTAAAACAGCTATTATGGCAACTGAAATAGGTGAATATTGATGCGCACCTCTACGGGGTTCGTATTAAAATCCTCTACAAAAATTCACACACTTACCTTCGCGACCTTTGCGTTTAATTGCATCGGGCCCTTATTAGAGTCTGGTCTGCTGGTAAACATGATCTAAGTTTGTGTCGCCTTTTTCAGAGCAGAGCAGTAACATGGCCGCCCACATGAGCACTAATACACGCATCTCTCTGAAGAATTACTAATACTCTAAAGATCCTCTTTCTAGAAAAACATTCACAAGTTAAAACCTACTTATAGAATGAGCACATTTTCCTTCCACAATCAGGGCCTGTCACCAGCCTGTAAATCAGTCTAATGATTTCTCTCAGCTCCCAAGCAGCTTAATCCGATACATAAAAAATCCCGTCTCTCATTCAGAGCCTGAGTACAGTAATCTGCAATTCAAAGTTATTCATGTGCCGTAACCGGCCAATTAGAAAAATCTATAAGTGCTTATAAAATGAAGGTCTCTCCGCACTGGTATTTATGACAATTTGGTTATTGCTGGTGGGAATTCCGTAATGTGGACTAATCCGGCGAATCAAGGATCAATACACAATTCTTAGAGGATTTTATGAACGCTCTTTAGTGCTTGATGATATGATCATTTGAAGCGCTTGCGGCTCCTTAATATCTCAGACGGTGGAATAAAATATTTGCGTCCTCGTTAACAGTAGGAAGTCACATGCTTGGCGTTTGATCGTCAATTCCTCGACTCTGTTTGACCACCTTTTGGCCCCTTGGAACCACCTCTTGTCCTTTATTTTACGTATCGACCCTCGGGCTGCCCAGAATTCATTTCAGCGACCCTGAGCGTGATTGGCAAGATTTTCGTTTCCCTGACGCGTGCGAGCAGAGAACTATTGACAGGTTTCTCGTCTTCACTTCACTTTCAAAGAAAGGTTTGACTTCACGTTTTCTGAAGCGTTGGAAGGCGGCGCGTATATTTTGACAAGGTCACAGCGCGGGAACCTCAGCCCAATTATCCAGCCTTTACGGGTGTCCTTGGCTTTAGAGCGGATTGAGCGCAGTGAATATTAACGAGCCATTCCCGGCAGTTAAGGATCCAAAAAGAAATGTGTTGCTGCCGAGGGGAGGAGGATGAATAATGAATGACTCTTATTGATTAGAGCAGTAAACAAAAGGGTCCCCCCAGGAGAAGAGGGAGATCAAGCGACGAGATGGGGGGCGCAGCTCGGACTGGGGGAGGCTTTTTCATGTCAGGTTTGATTTTATACCTTGTGGCGCCCCAAGATCAATGGGCACTGGAGGCAAATGTCTCATCCCAAATTAATCAGCGATTCTCTCTGTCTGTTCTGCATATATTTATGCGTAAGTGTCATAAACCGCACAGAGAGCTGCCGTCCCGGCGCAACTTAACCTCATTTCAAAGTTTACTTTCTTTCCCAGCGCTTTCCTTTTTCCTTGGACGCGCGGAACAACATTTCAGCGTTTCCCGTCCCTTCCGCTGCCACTTCTCCCTGTACAATAGTTGGGGCGACTTCCAGATCCGTGTATGGGGACATGATATTCCGTCCCTGCCTAATGCAGACTAGGGACCAGATCCAGATCCCCCGCAGGCTT